>QVTF01006395.1:0-5000 GCA_003573665.1 Oxygymnocypris stewartii
AATGACAGGTTTTTAAAATCCAAGGCATTTGGGAAAACAATAAAATTAATAACATTCATATCACTTTTTAAGACAAGCATCAATTCAGGTATGATATTATTGCGAATGTTTAAAACAGATGTGCTGAAATAAGACAAAGGTGTGGATGCAACACGAATCATAATTCATGCGAACAAAGCCGTCAGCGTGTTTTAAAATTCCCATATAGGCACTATTTCCTGCGTTAATTATTATAACTCTCAGTGACTAATTCTGTAATCACAATCTATCCAATTCGATGCTTTATTTGTTTTAAATACGTCTGAACGTGTCTCTGTGTAAGACTGTAAATCCAACTGGGCCTACAGATAATACAAACACAGGATTTATCGAATGATTCAAACAAACTAAACACAATGCAAGTCAGCAATATAAAACAGGTGCTAATATAATCTCATGTTAATTGAAGAGCTACACAGCTTTAATCTATTATAAACTTAGGGCATCCAGAAACTGGACATTTCTCAGATAAGTGTTAGGCTCCCACGAGGAAGGTGATGAAGAAGTCTTTACATGCGTGATTGGTTTCATAGGCTGTGAGTCCTCTGCTCTCCATGCTTCATGCATGGGGCTGTTTGAAGGGGTTTGGTGTTTCAGTCCGAGGTAATGGCTGGTTAAAGCCATCTGATGGGCCATTTTGGTCCAGTTTTGAACATGGACAGTCTGTGCATCACAGTTCCTCTGAATCCACAAGGACTTTCTGGGACTGTCCGGCGCCGTCGCGGTTTCAGCCAAAGACCAGATCTTTGGTTTCTGAGGCGGACTCACGTTATTTGAGGGCTCTTGTGCTGCCGGACTCTTTTTGATTTGGTCCTCCTCTCCTTCGTCTGAGTTTGTGTCTCTTCTGTCGTTCATAAACCTCTTCTCTGCTCCCGTGTCGTCATATTCCTCAGAATCCGAAACTTTGGACACTGATTTCTCATCGTCCTGATAATCACAATCGATGTTTTCCGTGTCAATGTTCTCCAGGTCGATTTCCTCGTCCTCGTCCCTCTTGTCTCCGTCCTCGTTGTCACTCGTATACACATGTCCTTCCTCGTCGGTGCTCGCTTTGGGAACCCAGGTCATTTTATTCTCTTTCTTCAGTCTTCTGCGGGCGTTGGCGAACCAGGTGGACACCTGAGTGAGGGTCATCTTGGTGATGATGGCCAGCATGATTTTCTCTCCTTTGGTGGGGTACGGGTTTTTCCGGTGTTCGCTGAGCCAGGCCTTCAGGGTGCTGGTGCTCTCTCGCATGGCGTTCTTGGGTCGGGACGGATCCCCAAACTGGTACTGGTGTCCGTATGGGTAGAAGGATGCGTGAGGAAACCCTGCGTGCTGAATCCCGGGACTGTCTTTAAACTCGTACTGCGAGCCCTTAAACAGAAGAAAACAAGTACATATGAGCACATGTGCTTCTGAGAGAAATGAGTGCTTATTCACTGATACATTTGTTTCAATTCATTGAAGAAAGATGTCAATAAAACAAGGATAAATAAAAGAAAACCACATTTAATATATATATAATAATTGTACAGTGTTTGTGTAAATTAACATATACTGTTGTTATCTAATTTTTAATATTTTATATTATATTATTTGTTTTTTTATGTTTTATTTGTTTTGCCTAATTGGACCCATTAAAATCCCTTTTGCTATTTTAACTTGACATAGTAAGTTTTGTGAAATAAAATGTTTGACTTGAATAAACCAGTCTAAGCATTTAAAAGCACATATTGTTGAATTCCTCGAGAGCTCTTGAATTGTTTTTGACGATTAAAGACAAAAAATAACGAATAGATACACTTCAACTACAATACAATGTTTAAATGCATTCTATTAATTTGCATAAATACAAATTAAACGTCATCTGTGGACCTTGACAAACTTTGTCACATTTTACTAATACGAATAAATATGTCATAGCAACATTTTCCGATTTAAAGAGATCCTAATTTTCTTCGTGGGTTGAACTTACAGTTCTTTGGAGGAAAGGAAAAAATCATTAGATATGCTTTTCTTCATTACAGGTTTTTAGCGTATTTATAGTTTCTGTTTTTTTAGCCTCGGTAAATAGATGTGAAATAAACAACTAGAGAAACGAAAAAGTTATTTTCGGTACTTATACTTAAATTAAATTACATTTATTTTTAAGTTATGCAGTTAACAGGTCAAATATTTATGCAGGTCGAACGATGAACGCGAACAATATTTTCAAACTGTCCACGATGCTTGTAAATCCAAATGATATCCGAGTATATTGCTCAAGTCAAAGATGAATTATCCACGAACTCACCAGCTGGCCGAGGACGGAGAGGTCGCTGGAATAGGGCAGGAACGCGCTGGCGAACGGAGCTCCGTACATGCTGGAGAGGACGCTGGAGAGCGAGCCTGACGCGACGCGTCGCTCCGCGGTGCACAGCGGTCTGATGTACTTATAGCCGAGCTGCGGAGAGACATGCTGCTGCCAAAGGTCCACAATCACAGATCTCGCCTTTGACACGGAGGATCGAGAGGAAACTCGCGGAGATCCTCGCTGAGAGTTAAAGCCGCTCTCCGCTCTGAGGTGGACTGAGGTCACATTCAGATCGAGTCAGATTGTTCCCTACACTCGTGTGATTGACATTTCTAGTGTGTGTCAGGCCCCTCCCATCTCTGAAAACTCTTTTCTCTCTCTCTCTCTCCTCTCTCTCTCTCTCTCTCTCTCTCTCTCTCTCTCTCTCTCGCTCTCACTCTCTCTCTCTCTCTCTCTCTCTCTCTCTCTCCACACCTCTCACTCTCTCTCTCTCACAACCCACACACACACACACACACAACACTCCCCCTCCACACCTCTCTCTCTCTCTCTCTCTCTCTCTCTCTCTCACACACCACACACACACACACACACACTCTCTCTCTCACACACACACACACCACACACATACAGACACACACACACACACACACACACACACTCTCTCTCTCTCTCTCTCTCACTCTCTCTCTCTCTCATACACACATACACACCACACACACACACACCACACACACTCTCTCTCCTCTCACACACACCACACTCTCCTCTCTCTCTCTCTCACACACACACACACACACACACACTCTCTCTCTCTCTCTCTCCTCACACACACCCCACACCCACTCCTCTCTCTCTCTCTCTCTCTCTCTCTCTCTCTCTCCTCTCCTCACACACACACACACACACACTCTCTCTCTCTCTCTCCTCTTCTCTCTCTCTCACACTCCACACACACACACACACCACACACACACACACACACACACACACACACACACACAGATGCGTCGTCGGGTAATTGTCAGACTTTATTTCCTCTTATCGTTTAATCATATATTCTCACAAACCTGAATAGCCAATTATAACCCTTTTCCACAACAGAAACACGACTGCGTAACATGTGCCAGGAATGGTCAAATCTTCATAAAATATTTTAAGCGATTGGACTAAATTATCATGACAATAAAATGTTAGATATAATAATGAAATGATTAGGGCAATATGGGTATTATAAACAGTAAAATAATAAAAAGAGCTTTTGTTACTCATAATATAATAATAATAATAATAATAATAATAATAATATAATACTATCTCTGCAATCTGCGATGGATTAAACAAGAGCTTATGTTAACATTATATATATTGAAATTCCAGGAAAAGATTAAATAAATCCCGAAGAGACATATTGATGCTTTGTTGCCCTCAGAAACAGTGTGCTGCGATTACATCTCCATCGGTTTATTATGAACACACCACAGATCTTATTTCACAGAATGATAAACAGTTTTATCCGGCGAAGCAGATGATAATACAGCATTCATCGACATGTGCTTCACGATGGATGTAGATTTAAAACTAGAGAAATGAGAAATACAAAACGAGAGAGTGAAAAAACCTGACGGACCATTCGCGTTCGTTTATATTATTTTCATAAAAATATGAATTATTAATAAAAAAACTACGCATGACATTGTAGTTTTTTCTAAGTTTAGAGCAACATTAAAATACACAAATAACCCGTGAATGTATTTGCTGGATTTTTATAGCCTAATAATAATTGAACATTTTACATTTCTGTAAAATTAATAAAAAATGATTTCAATAGGCTACGTTAAAATAAATAAATATTAATACAAAATATCATATTGATTTTGTATTATGGTGGGCCGTTAACGAAATGTCAAATAATTGTAATAACACAATACTGGTTGCTCTTCAAACACGATCTATTAAAGATATCCAGTCCAGGAGAGCTCATAACTCCCTTTCACACAAAATCAAGGCCCTAAATGATTAGTAATGGTCTTTGAGAAATGTTGATTTGGGGCATCAGCCCTCTCAGGACTACTGACGAGCACGCGCACGCGCACGAGCTCGTCATCAGCTGTATCTCCAGCAGAGCTGTGCTGGACCGTGAGTCTCTATGAGCAGCGCGGGGCTTCTGACGCGTCGCCTGGTTTACCGCTGGAGCGAGCCGAGAAACCTAGTGTCTGCAAATGACCTGAACATCATATAGCCTCCCATCTATTGCACCTGCTTTATTTGAGCAGGTCTTGAGGAATACATGCTCTCTTCGCGCGTTATCCAGGAGAAACAGAGTCCGTATGGCAGTCAAACGGATGGCTTCACAGCCAGTTATTCTTCAGTAATAGATACATTGCGCTCGGTCACCCTGAAGAGACAGATTTCCCCTTTATACTAACAGAAGCGTCGCGCGGCCGCGGACAGGCGCGCGGGTTAATGCAATGCACGCTCGCGCGGTTTATTTCCCTGCGAAGTTTAAAGATAAGTAGCTGACCAATGAAGCTTGTAATTACAGTATTCCAAAGACTGGTCCCGGATCAGTATCTGAATCTCTCGATGCAGTATTTGTGGTAATGCGCTCTAATGCGTGTGCTGGAGTCAACCTCCTCGGATGCAGCACAGATCAGATGCTGCCTCTGTAATTAGACTGGCAGAA
>QVTF01006395.1:7500-27426 GCA_003573665.1 Oxygymnocypris stewartii
TGTGTGTGTGTGTGTGTGTGTGCATGTAACAGTGTGTGTGTGTGTGTGTGTGTGTGTGTGTGTTTGTGTGTGTGCATGTGAAAGTGTGTGTGTGTGTGTGTGTGTGTGTGTGTGCATGTGAAAGTGTGTGTGTGTGTGTGTCTGTGGTGTGTGTGTGTGTGTGTGCATGTGAAAGTGTGTGTGTGTGTGTTTGTGTGTGTGTGCATGTGAAAGTGTGTGTGTGTGTGTGTGTGTCTGTGTGTGTGTGTGTGTGTGTGTTTGTGTTGAATGTTGTGGGAGAGTGTGTGATTTTTAGGACACTAGTGAGATGTGCTCTGGCAAACAGGTAATCCCACAGCATGCTGTTACCATCATGTGTTTGTCTGCGTTTCTGTGAATATGTTTTCCATATTCTGATTTCTGCTTGTGGTATACTGTACTTTTTTTAAACTTTTTTTTTTAAACAACTACTGTACATGCATTAAGCTATATTAGTACATTTTCTGAAGATAATGTTAATTTGCATGTTAAGTTTACCACGAAAACTCACTGCCATGATACTATCCACCTTATTTTGCAACATGGAAGTAAGCTTTTATTCTGTACATATACGAGACTTCTGCTTCTGAAAACTGATGCTTTTGACGCACATATCCAGCCTCGTATATATGGGTTTTCATAGACGGTAGGTTTGTTTACCGGAGTACGGAGACGTACTTATGAAGCGAGGAGCTCAGATTCGAATCCCGTGTAATCACGGTTCGTCAAAACAGTTCAAATCTACATATAAGGAAGTTTAAATAGCACGGTTGTATCAACAAATACGTCTTATATCAGTTTTGCATTTGTTAACACTATGGGGTAGGTTTAGGGTTGGGTTTGGTGTAGGGCATAATAGAGCATTGACTTTTAGGGACAGACCTTGGATATTTGAATTCTGAACTGCCGCAATACATTTCTGTAGCAACATAATAAAAACACAGCAATATGTACCAATCTACGTAATAAAAACATGCCAGGTTCACATATTTAACCAGTGTTTTAGTGCCACTCAGTGGACATTTCTCTTTGAAACTGCGGCGAAACGTGCAGTAAAACGGTGTCGCACAGAAAGTGTACAGAGGTACGTATTTTTACAAGACCAGGTGGGGTTTTTAAATGGTTGCCAGTACATTGCTAAGTCATTCCCAAGGTGGTCAGTGCAAGTGAAATGATGCTGAAGAAATGAAAAGACAATCAGAAATCTTTCTACGTCATTCTTGTCTTTATGGCTCAAGTCCGTCCCTCAGTGTAAGTTCAGAGTTATTTCATTGGCCTGTTTTATCATCCATTATGAGAACGTCATAAGAATGATGTTAATGAGTTAAATGCAGTCATTTCAATAGTAATCCACATGATTAGTAGTTTGTGGTTTTTTAAGTTGGTTAGATGAATTCACCACACTGACTAACAGAAGACTGCTTGCTTTGAAAGTGACTTCTGTGTGAGCAGTGTTTCATTCATCGCTGCGCTATTGCCAGTTGAAAACAGACTTGTTTTGCATGTGAATTCTCACTGAAATATGCCAATAAGGCATTGGCAAAAAGCTTAAAGTTACAAGGCAAAGTTTTAGGCAAAAACATACTCTACGCAAATGGCTAATGCATGCATCTGTTATTGTGAAGCTAACAAGCATCTGTATTCAAAGTTTCATTCAGATGTTTGTGCAAATAAACCGGTTATGTTATTATTCAGGCAGCCATAAATATGTTGAACGAACACTAGCATGCTCAGTTGTTCTGCCCTGACATTAGTAAACAGACAATGATTTGTTGGAGAAACTAACTAGTCGGGGCTTGAAATCGCAGTGACCAGTGTAATGCATTACAAGTACTGCGAGTTATGGAATCAGATTACTTTTTTCCAATTAACCAATAAAGGAATGCATTACTTTTAAAATTGCAATGAAATATCTGAGTTACTTTTGTTAATAAGTAACCCAAGTTACTTAATTTTCCCATTTGTTTACTAACAGCTCTCTTGTCCCTGTGGAAATCGGAGTGAGGTGAGGAGGGATTTCTTTCCACCTGAGCCTTATTTATCTCACTTTTGGTGTGAAAGGGCCATTAACAGTTGCCGAAAATATAACTTTTAGGTTTTTGTTCTAAAAAAATTAAACTAACAAACAAGCCCAGACAGGTTTCAAAAGTAATGGAATGCATTGCTTTCCATGAGGAGTCATTAAGTAATGAAATTAGTTATTTTTTATAGAAGAACGCAATATTGTAATGCATTACTTTTAAAGTAACTTTACCCAACACTGGTAGTAACTTTGTGTAGTAACATCCATAGTTTGAGCTATTTTGGTTCAACAATATAGCATTTTTGTTTATAAGGTCACTATAGGTAAAAAAAAATTATACAAAATGTGAAATCAAATTGATGTCATAATATTGGGTTACACTTTATTTTGATAGTCCACTTTAGACATTCTACTAACAATAGTAACGTTGTAACTACATGTCTACTAACAATAAGTAACGTTGTAACTACATGTCTACTAACTCTCAGTAGGGTAGGTTTAGGGTTCGTAGAATAAGTTGACATACTTGTAAAGTTTCTGATAGTCAGTGTGTTGTATGTTGTGGACCCATCACAATAAAGTGTTAGAAGATATTAAACAGACAGCGTACTAATACTCTAATGACTGTTAGATGACATGTAGTAACAAAGTTACTTACTGTTAGTAGAATATCTAAAGAGGACTATCAAAATAAAGTGTTACCAAATATTGCTGTAAATAATGAAAGTAGCCCTACTTCACTTTTTTGTTCTCCATTGTTTTGTTTTATTTACAGATTATTTACGAGATGCACATCAGCACTCTTTAAAAAAACCACTTTCATTCTTGACAAACTAAAAGACATAGAATGAAATTTGGACATGGAATGAAATATACAGATTGAACAGATTGTTAGCTTGCTTATTTAGCATGATCTATGCAAGTCTTCATGTTATACTAACAAGAAACTAGTTTGAGCTCCAAACACACACATTTGCAATGCTGTTTGTGAATGATTATTATTACTATGGTTTCGGGAAACACTGAATCATTGAATTGTGCTGTAACAATAGAACTTGTGACCATAGATAGCTTACGATGCTTTTTGGAATCGAACCTTTAGAAAAAAAAAATCTACTGACTTTAGAGGAATTGCAGCATGTGAAATTGACAAGTGTTTGCATTCATGTATTGGCATACTTGCACATGTTTCTTGTTTAATACTTAGCTTAACAGTTTGTTTAAATCACCAACCCAACGCAAGCAGGAGGAAGAGTGAGAGTAATGCTTACTTTAGCAAAACCACCAAATACACTGTCATTTGAATATTAAAACATTACAATCACTAATCACCGCAGACTGCCACACCAGTCCAGCCCTTTCATAGCACCCAACACAATACAACATCCACCTCAATAGACACTGGACACGCATTGTAATGTAAAACATGCCGGGGAGGAAAAAGGCAATTATTATTTTAAGAGAATGATTACAATCTGAAATGAAAGGACCTCTGAGGTCCGTTATTCTACGAGGGGAAGATTAATCTTTTCCAATCTGTGGACAGGATAATCAGGACTGTCCCTCACACCTGGTCTGTGTGTGTGTTTGTGTGTGTGTGTGTGTGTGTGTGTGTGTGTGTGTGTGTGTGTGTGTGTGTGTGTGTGTGGCCGTGATGGAGAGAGTAGAGTAATTAATGACTCTCACCCAAGGCTGACAGTAATGGATTGGCTGCTATCAGGGCTGGCCATCCGTTAGTTCATGGGAAAATATCACAGCATCGTACTTTGATGGGATCGAGAGAGTCTTCATCAAATAGGGTTTTCGAGAGAAGTTATCTGGAGTCAGACTGATGGTGAAGGCTCCTCGGGGCAGGTTATGTTGGTCAGAGAGCTCTTAACAGCTCATTTAATCTGTTAATGCCTTTGTGTTTGTGTTACAGTTTTATTTTATATAGGCTTCATGTACAGCATATATGACATGCTGTCGAAACTAACTTTAGCTCATCTCGATTTGTAAAAAAAAATATTGTGTTTACAGTAAAACCCTTATTATGGGGCCAGTGCACCAAGGTAAATGTTAAAAAAACTTAGACATATGCATGCTAACATCAGGCTACAGTAATTAAAATATATATATAATATATATATATATATATATATATAAATATATTTAGACAACTCTACAGCTTTTTTCAAATGGAACAATTATATTTAGCATGGTAACACTTTATTTTAGGGTTTCTAAACTAGTTCCTTATTAGCATGCATATTACTAGAATATTAGCCATTTATCAGTAGTAATTAAGCACATATTAATGCATTATTCTACATGACCTTATTCTACATCCCTGATCCTACACAATACCTGAACTTAACAACTACCTACTAACTATTAATAAGCAGCAAATTAGGAATTTATTGAGGGAAAAGTCATAGTGAATAGTGAATAAGTGTTCCCTATTCTAAAGCAGTTCCTTAGCAGGGTTGAGCTGGTCAGTACCTGGATGGGAGACTCCTGGGAAAACTAGGTTGCAGCTGGAAGAGGTGTTAGTGAGACCCGCAGGGGGTGCTCACCCTGTGGTCTGTGTGGGTCCTAACGCCCCAGTGTAGTGACGGGGAAACTATACTGTCAAAAAGCACCGTCCTTCGGATGAGACGTTAAACCGAGGTCCTGACTCTCTGTGGTCATTAAAAATCCCATGGCACTTCTCGTAAAGATTAGGGGTGTAACCCTGGTGTCCTGGCCAAATTCCCTCCACTGGCCCTTATCAATCACGGCCTCCTAATAATCCCCATCCACTTGATTGACTCTATGACTCTCTCTCCTCTCCACCTGTAGCTGGTGTGTGGTGAGCGCATACACTTGATTGTCTCTATGACTCTCTCTCCTCTCCACCTGTAGCTGGTGTGTGGTGAGAGCATACACTTGATCGTCTCTATGACTCTCTCTCCTCTCCACCTGTAGCTGGTGTGTGGTGAGCGCATACACTTGATTGTCTCTATGACTCTCTCTCCTCTCCACCTGTAGCTGGTGTGTGGTGAGCGCATACACTTGATTGTCTCTATGACTCTCTCTCCTCTCCACCTGTAGCTGGTGTGTGGTGAGAGCATACACTTGATTAGCTCTATGTCTCTCTCTCCTCTCCACCTGTAGCTGGTGTGTGGTGAGAGCATACACTTGATCGTCTCTATGTCTCTCTCTCCTCTCCACCTGTAGCTGATGTGTGGTGAGCATCCACCTGATTGTCTCTATGACTCTCTCTCTCTCTCCACCTGTAGCTGGTGTGTGGTGAGCGCATACACTTGATTGTCTCTATGACTCTCTCTCCTCTCCACCTGTAGCTGGTGTGTGGTGAGGCATCCACTTGATTGTCTCTATGATCTCTCTCCTCTCCACCTTAGCTGGTGTGTGTGAGAGCATACACTTGATTGACTCTATGACTCTCTCTCCTCTCCACCTGTAGCTGGTGTGGGTGAGCATACACTTGATTGTCTCTATGACTCTCTCTCCTCTCCACCTGTAGCTGGTGTGTGGTGAGTGCATCCACTTGATTGTCTCTATGATTCTCTCTCCTCTCCACCTTTAGCTGGTGTGTGGTGAGAGCATACACTTGATTGACTCTATGACTCTCTCTCCTCTCCACCTGTAGCTGGTGTGTGGTGAGTGCATCCACTTGATTGTCTCTATGATTCTCTCTCCTCTCACCTTAGCTGGTGTGTGGTGAGAGCATACACTTGATTGCTCTATGACTCTCTCTCCTCTCCACCTGTAGCTGGTGTGTGGTGAGCGCATACACTTGATTGGCTCTATGACTCTCTCTCCTCTCCACCTGTAGCTGGTGTGTGAGAGCGCATACACTTGATCGGCTCTATGTCTCTCTCTCCTCTCCACCTGTAGCTGGTGTGTGGTGAGCGCATACACTTGATCGGCTCTATGTCTCTCTCCTCTCCACCTGTCTGGTGTGTGGTGAGCGCATACACTTGATTGGCTCTATGACTCTCTCTCTCTCCACCTGTAGCTGGTGTGTGGTGAGCGCACTGGCACCGTTGTCCTGTGGCAGCCGTCGCATCATCCAAGTGGATGCTGCACACTGGTGGTGATTGAGGAGAGAACCCCCCCCATATGATTGTAAAGCACTTTGGGTGTACAGCAATACACAATAAAGCGCTATGTAAATGTATCATCCAATCATTAATTTAAATATAAATCAAAGCTTACATTTCTGCTTTTAAAGCCTCCACGATCACCCCATAGACTTCCATTATAGATGCAGTGTTTGCAAACTGATGGTCGAGTCAAATTATATTTTTTTGTGGTAAATGACTGGATGCTAGAGATAGAGCTCAAGTTTTATTAAACCTGGAACATTCCTTTGAGTCACATCCGGAATATCTATTATTCGGAATCTGATATATAATAATATCAACATGCAGACCTCACGCACCACGAGGCTCACTAAATTGATTATTAATGTTAAATTATGCTTGAAAACTCAATAATTTTCCCATTTTACTCTGATATAGACTATACATCTTCTCTCAAACTCTCATAAACGCATACACAGTGAGCCGGAAGTATTAGCATAAATACATTAGAATATGAATAAGTGTGAGCACGCCATTCTCCCTCAATAATGATTAATATTCATTCACGTTGCAGTCTTCAGATCAGGCTCACTAACCCAACAATCCACGACTATTAATATTTAAATGCTGGTTTTATTTAACAGCGATGTTCCACATGAGGGTGTTTATGGGTGTGATGCGAGAGATCTTGATAAGTTTCTCCTGAGAGCTGCACTTGAGCGGATGCATTCTGCCCGCCAGTGTCATCTGCAAAATCCAATTTAACACAAAGCAGTCTTATTTACAGAAAAGCCAAAGATAAACATACCTGAATGACTTTTGTCCAAAACCATTATGCTCATAAATTTAGCACCCAAACCCCTTTTTCTCGCTTTCTTACTTTTTGAGAATTCGTTTTTGTGAGTGTCTGGAGCCCTGCCCTCGATTCAAATGTTGATTCACCAGTTGTGGCCTACTGGAAACGTTTTACCAACACACAAGTTCAACATGCTAACCAGCACTCTGTGAACCTCAGAATATATCATCATTGACATAGCAATAAAGGCAATAGATTGAGCAATAATGTCTATCAGAAGTCAGACATCAACCTGAGTTTCAAAACCTAGTGACCCAGTGGGAAGGATCTTGGTTCTTGAAGGTTTTAATTGGCAGAAACGTGTCTTAAGATTTCGTCTTTTGACTATTCTTAAGAGGGAAAATGAATGTATCCTTCATGGAAAAAGCAATCCAAAAATACATTGAGAATTTAATTGAGCTCAGTGAAAAAAAAATAAAAAAAAAAAAGATTGTTGACAAAGTCGGGAAGAATATTGATTGCAATACAACCAAAAACTATATAGTTCGGCGTTAGTCGCTTATGAAGCCCCATTTTAGTTAGGATTCTGCCTTAAGCCTAATGTATAATTAGATTTTTTTATGTGTATGCGAGGGTCCACGTAAACGTGCACATGACGCAAATTTCATTACCAGAATAGTACACCTGATTTTTAGAACCCCCATACTCTGTATGCCCAGGTCACACATGCACATTGACTTGGTTTTGCACTAATCAGTTGTTCCACAAGGTGGCAGCACTGGCCCGGCCGTATAGTCTCACAGTAGAAAACGAAACTAAAGAGAGGAACAACAACAAAATACTGGAGACTGCAACTTGCAGTCAAGCATTTGCATTGACAAGCATTTGTGTGAACATTTAAAAGAGTGCAAACACAATTGTATTGGTCATAATTTCTTGTGGAGAATAACAGCGCAGACGCTGGACAAAGATGAAGCATTCTAGAGCGCATGTGTTGACCGCCAGCATCCTTGCACGCTATCAAATGGAGTATGCTTTGAAAGGGTATGCGTTCAACTGTGCACTGTACACTCTAGCGTATGCAGAAATAAATGAAGTATACTTTGGGTTTTAGATAGCAATTGCCTATGTAGGTACTTGGAAAGCTTCCTAGGCTGTGGAACAGAGCTATCATCTGTCTTCATGCACACCTTTACTCTCGCTATGAGCTGATTAGCTGATTTCTTTTAGTATGCTGACAGGACGCCATGCCTCCCCTGTCATGTAGAGTCTAGCTAACAGGCTCTATAAGAATCTCATAATGTTTTACGTGCATGATGGACGAATGGGCACAATTGCTATTTTACACTTCACTTCATGACGATTGGTCCATAGATCCGACTGGCTCTAGCCACTGATATGGATTCGCCTGCCCCCCTTCTCAGTGCATTTACATACAAATTGAGGATTTTATATTTATTTATTCTTATTAATCAGCCCCATGGCAGGAATCACGCATTGGTGCTTCATCAGTGTTTAAATATATCTCTGTGACATTTGTCCCCTGCTTTAGCATGATAGGGCCAAGCGGGTGGATAATGTAGCCGTGATTACTTTTTCCATTGAGAGGACAAACGCTTTCATTTTTCCTGTCATCTTGAATAAATGTTAAAGAGGGTTTAGGGCCTTCACTGTGTGCTCAGTATGCAAAAGGAGTGGAACGCGGAGATGGGTGTATTAAATAACCATTAGCAGCCAGGCTCGGATCCATTATGACAACCCGCCTCTTGAATGCATCACGGTGATTTGGGTTGAGAGGAATCCACGCTTGGGGCTCGCAGTCCACTTTCTTTTTTTTCCTTTTTTTTGGTGCAACGTTAATGTATCATCGCTTAAACAGCCGGCATTGGTATGGTAATTTTGTGCGGCGCAGATAAGGGTGAGCTTGTGATAACTGGGGTCTTAGTTTTTTATGGAGATGGCAAGTCGGAGGGGAATCTAAATCTGTGGCACATCTGTGGGTCTGTGTCTTTGTAATTTGATGTTTTTTTTTTTTGTTTTTTTATTGATTGATTGATCAGTAGTTCATAAATTAAGGTCACCATTTTACTTTACCAAAGCTGTTTGGTTATGAATAGAGGATTTAAACACTATTACGTAATTCTGCATATGTAGTTTATAAGAAAACCTCATACTGCACTGATATTTATGATATTCTGGCATTATATTTAAAACAATTTTTTTTATTTGTAATAAATAAATAAATACATTTTCTTCGATTTGAATTTACAATTGATCCGATTTATTATTATTTAATTTATTATATTATTATTTAAAAACAAATGGCAAACATTTAATCATTTTTAATAATGCAAACTGGAGCACAACTCATGTTTATTCTGATCACATGGAGGACACAAAGGTGTTCACCAAACACCAACCACCCAAGCACATGTACGATCTTGGTAGGACCTCTCTGAAAATATGCATCATCTGGAAAGTGCATCTGGTCATCTGGTGTTCCTGTGGCTTAACTGGTACAGCATGATGATAGCAAGGTCAAGGTTAGGGGATCAATTCTCAGAGAATTGCATGGACTGATATATATCCCTAGAGTATTTGTTTTGGATAAAAGTGTCAATTTTATTCGCAAATATTTTCAATCCCAAACATTGCAAAAAATGAAAAATACAAATAAAACATCTAACATCTACAAAAATAAAAGACATTTTAACAACAAAGTGAAGATTAACATTTAACTAACAAGGTTGTGCAACAGTCAAAATTTAAATCTGAAATGAGCTAACAAAAATTACGCAGAATTAGACTTAAAATTAACTGAAGAAATTCATCGAATTGTAAAAATGTTAACTAGAAACTAAAGCTTTTCAAGACAAAAGCTTTTTTGTTGTTGACAGTTTTAAAGTCTTTGAAGTGTGTAGCTTGGAAAGCTTAAGTTTTAAAAGTAGCTTCCTCAATACTGATGAAGAGACAAAAGAAGACAACGGAACAAAGAAGCTAGAACAGCATCAAGATCACAACCAGTTAAATGAGCACCCACTCCAGGAATGTGAGGTGGGCTTGTCAGAACCAGGTGCTTTGGTCTAAGGGTAAACTGAGAACAGCAAACCTTGTTTGTGTTTTTAACACATCACAGAGAGACCTCCTTGACCCAACATTTCTGAAAGGAAACAGCTCTCAAATACAGTGATGCGTAAAACTGCAACAAGGAAAAGCAGTGGCATCCTAGAATTTGCTGTTTTTTTCCTTCTCTTTTTGTATGTAATTTTCTCAATAAATTCTGTGAGAATTCTAAAATAGCTCTCAACTCTTAATTATAATTATGAAATCATCACCTGTATTAGAGTAGACAAACTCTGTTGCAGTAGTAGATAATGCAGCCACTTAAGACAGTAGTCTCTATTTCATGCTTTCAAGCTTTTATTTATTTCCGTTTGTTGCAGACATGGAAACTGAAATTATATTTACACAGACAGTATATCCTGGAATGCAATGTACTTTTCTGAGAAGGTTAGAACCAATAATTAAATTATATCAGGATCAAGATCAGCAGTTTCATTTACACCTATTAATTTTACATACCTTTTAGCGTTGGCTTTACAACTTATTCTGGCAACGAATCATTCACTTCAAGAAATGCATTCCAATGGAGCCATGTTCGCTGAAAGAATTGTGAAGTTGACAGCGGATAAGAGAAAGCACTGAGAGTATTCAAAAGTTGAAAAAAATGCTAAACTTTTTGTAAATATCAGGCATGACAGTGAACGGTCAGTGGTTATGCCATCTAAACCTGAGACTAACCTGTCTTATGTGATCCAGTCTGAAGTTGTCTATTGACATAAATTGCCATTTGCACCTGGACTTAACATCAAATGCCTTCCAAATTTGTAATGCCTTTCACTTTTCCGCTGATCTGGGAGGGTTTCTATTTTCATGAACACTACAGTAGTGTTTAACTAAACGTTTGAATGGTTTAGTGCTTGTGTATATGTAGGCTTTTCCATGTTTCCATTAAAGAGTTGTTCTCTTTTAAAGATATTCATTTTCAACAAAGCTTTAAAAAACGGGGTGCCACAGGGCTCGGTACTTGGTCCCCTTCTCTTGTCACATGTGTGTACTCTTATCACTGATACACAGCTCCAACTGTTGTTCTTGTATAAGGAAAACATGATGATCACATGTGTCCCTAATCACCATTAAAAAAAAAGTTTGAGTGATCAGATCACAAACTCATTGTACCACATTTACATCTGTATTTAGCACTGTCTGTTTATCATGTCACCTGAGATAGATTTTGGTACAATGAATAAACACACATTTGATTTAGCGTGTTAAGAGATGAGAAGAGCACCTCTTCAGAAGAGAAGCTGCAGTGCTGCTTCAACTAACTCATTCCTCATTCATTTGCAACAATTGCCTCTCTAATCCAATTCCCAATCTCAGCTATCCTAAACTAGAAAACTGTTCTCTAGCAGCACCCTCAGTTGTAGGGCCAAATGTGAGGATATGTGCCTATTGAGAGTCAAGGCAGTCTAATCCTATTAAGAGAGATAGAGAAGGAAAGAGATCCTTTTGAAAATGGCAGCAAAAAGAGCAGCATAGATGTCTACTACCATCACATTTCTGCTGGGTTTAAATCCAACAGAGAAATCTCACTTTATAAGAAGAAAAAATAAGTCATCCTTCACTGTGCTTAACCAGTACATACATTTGATTTAAAATGTTGCATCAGGAAACCACAGTCATAAAATAATACGCCCTCCTAGAGAATTTGAGTGAATATTTTCACTGTGCTATAGCTACCATTTCAAAAAACAAAGGCTTAATTGAATTCAAAGGAGATTGAGTCTTGGCCTCCCGCAGTTTAGCTGAACCTCAATGGTGCTGCGGTAACCCAAACCTGAGCAGTCCCCCGGACCAGATGCCCATGTGGCCAGATCTCAGCCGCCCCAGTTGGCCTGGAAAAGGTAAAATCTTCAAAGGCGTTGGTTCGACTCCTTCATTATGGCTCCAGAAGGAGTCTCAGATAGAGCTAATCATCAAATGAACTTCTGTTATATGACCTCCTGAAGTGCACCCCCATTGTTTAAACTCAAGGTATGCTGCACCGTCTAGAATATCAGCAACTTTCAAACATTTTTGTTACAAACTATTTCTCGGCAGCACGCTAATGCTGAACTAAAGCTTGAATGCAGTCAAGTATGGAGGTGTGTATATCCGATTTTAACACCGTGGCATCCTGCCCATTTCCTTGGTCTACTTACCGAACAAAGACCTGCCTTTCAGTTCAATCATTTATTATTTAAGTCCTGTGAGGATTTGTTATTGCAGTTTTATTATGTTATTGCAGAGAGACAGTAGCTGACCATGTGTGCATGGCAGTGTCTGTCACTGTTACTGTGTAAATCTGCCTGAGATATTTCCACTCGGCTCAAATATTCTGGATTAACTGAAAGCAAATTATGTATTTTTCAGTTTTAAGTGCTCTTGTCATAGCACATTACTTCAGATTAGTGACACTTAATTGTTTTGCTGGCATTTATAATTCAACAAACTCTAGGTATCATCATTTCATAGTTTAGAGGTCAGTACCGTAGGTTTTACAATATTCAGTAAATTGTATTTTATTTAGTCTTAAGCCTTCATTTTTAAACATTATTATTGAACATATTTTTCGTGAATATGTGCAAGTTTGGATTAAATATGTTTATGTGCTTTGATTCTATAATAGTATCCTATATCCTGTTTGACAGTGTTATTATTGGTAGAAAAGGCTTCTAAACTAAATGTTTAACAGTCGTTTAATTCCGTCCCAATGACTCTTCTAAATGTTCAGTCACTGAACAGGATGTAATTCATATGCTTGGAAAAAAACACGCACAGATGAGTCTTGTCACTTCCTCTCAGCAGTCTCACTCAAGTAGGAATCCATCTAACCCTCTGCGGTCCCAGGTTGGACAAATTAAAGCTGATTAGCGAGATGTCGGGTTTGTGTTTTCGCCCTTAAGCTAAAGAGTCGCTATGACAGCGATACCTCATCCCCCATCAACAGTGTTTTTTTCTGTTGTTCAAACCACCTCCTCTGGTCAACGTGGGCACGGCGGGAAATACTGAGACTAACAGAGCCGTCCTTTGATTCGGTCCTGTCTCGCCAGCGGCGGTGTACATAAATTGTGTATTGGTGCACAGGTGCCCACGCTGAGTGTGTATCGATGGCCTGTTACCCAGGGTGCTCAAATTGAAGTGGGAGGGTTGTGATTAGAGAACGACTCTTTTGTTGCTCCTTAAAAAGACAACAAGGGGGAGGTAACACAGTGCCGGGCCTTGGCCTAAGGCTCAGAACAGCATGGCAGCATAGACTAGTGGGAGATTATGAAGATGGAGAGGCATGACTGAGGGGCGGGATTAAATCAAGACGGTCTCCTGTGAGCTAACAGCTCATGGCGAAATCTCGTGGCTAACATGCTAAACTTCATGCACTCTGTAATTACCCACACTGTCTGTCTTATGGGCTCGGTTGTTCCCAATGACAAGTTGAAAGCGTATCCTGGCACTATGCTTTGTTGGACTGATTCGAAGCACAAAGAGTTGGAGGAGAAGTGTGCATGGGGCGCAGGTAGTTCTCAGCTGTGCTGTACTAATCACTCTACATTTGACCCCGGGCTAAATCAGCAAGCTGATCCATTCATCAAAGTTCCAACTGAGATGGGAGCAGCCCAGCACTACGGGATGTCCCAACATGTGACAGCTGAGGCTTCCTAATAGTGTTCCTCAAAGAAAGCCCTTCCTCCTGAACATACAGTCGACCAGATTCACACACCTACATATATACTAGGTCATTCTTTTATAGGCAACCTCAATTGTTATGCTCAAACCTTGTTGTCCCCAAAGTGGTGGGGGTCAGGATTTACATGAACGCACCCAACTGGATCATGCTGTCCGCCTACTCGGGTTAAAATAATGCTCTCCTATTGGCTGAGAGTCCAGTAGGTACCCCCACTCCATCTAGTTCCCATTACTGGTCTCAAAAAAGTGACTTAACCCAATGTTGAGTCCTTCACCAACACAAGTACTAAGGCCCTCTGCATAGGGTACAAGATGCATACAAACACCCTCAGGGTCCCTAATTTGGATTTTTCTCAGGGGGTTTCTTGCTCCAGTGGCTCATACCCACCCACAGAGGGTCAGAAAAGGGCTTCACGCCTCTACCCAGAATATATACTGTCCTACCACCTCCATAGCATCATCTGCTGCTGCCATTAGCCTAATGACTACAGAAGAGCTACAGAGTAGACTGTGACTAATTCTGCTCCACCATTCAGCTGTGGGTGCAAACGGCCGTTTTTACATCCATATGGGTCGACATCTGTTGATTTTTTTTTATATGTTAAACAAAGGGGAAAGGCCTCAGTGGAACCATAAAAGTTAAACTATCAAGTACTATCACTAAAAGCTTAAGTATTTTGAAAATTATTCTAGAACCTGCAAGACTTTGAGAAGTTCAGGAATGCTTTGGGTCAGTAGATACTAAACACATTCAGATTCCTAGTCCAGTTCCTCAGAAATGCAAGTAAAAGAGAACACATTTGAGAATGAGATACATTTGACTTCTTATTTGTTGGTCAAGCTAATAAAGAGCAATCTCAAATAAGGTTAAAACTCAAAACCTAAACTTCTCAAAGCACAATGTCCCATTCAAACTCACATTTACTCCCTTTAGCAGGAGAGAATTATCATATTAAATGGTTTGAAAGACGTCAACATTCTTAGAGCAAGTTCTTCATTGAAATGGTGACTCTGAAATAGAAGGAGGCATTCATCTGGTTTGTAACGCCTTTTGAAGTCGCTTTTCAGGCCATTAGCCCATTTCCCATTCACCAAGAGCCCGCATGATACCCATTTTGGCACAACAAAGGCTGTTAATGAGTTAACGCCTCTGGTCCATTCTCTGTTTTCATACAGGCTGCTCAGAGGGGCCCGTAGGCTGGGCATCCATTGGCTGTCTGTCTTTTTATTGGCTATCATAACAACTCCCAGCTGTGGGAGGGGACGCTCGGGGTTTGAAGTTAATACAGACTGAGAGAGGTCATGCCAAAGTTGAGAGGTCAATGCATTGTTGTGCTGCCAGTGAGAAGTGTATTTAAGAGCCCATAAACAGTATTCAGCTCATTTGGCTAAGTAGCCGTCCCCACTAGTCTTTTGTGCCGGAGCATTCAGGTAGCCAATTACACACTCAGCTCCTCAATAGAGTTAATTTTTAGTCTGCTTTGTGGTTAAGAGTCGCTTGATAGGCAAAATGGGCCAGTAATTGATGATCATTAAAGGTTGTAAAGCTGTTTGGGGTTTGGAGAAAGTGATCTGTGAATGAAGAAAGACATAACCACTCTTCTCAGGAGGCCATTGTCAAAGCACAAACGAATGAAACCAACGCTGGCCTGGCCTTCAGTTCGTGAAGGCATAATGAGCGAAAAAAAAAACAAATGCTGCAGAGTAAGAAAACTTTAAGCATTTTATTAATTCTAATAGCTGATTATATTATTCACAGTGATGATTCATTCATGTGGAAGCATCTTAATAGAATCCAACAACAAAGAAAAGCTAAGACTGAGAAATCACCATGGCTTAAGAGATTTCCAATCAAAAAATGTCAGTACCATGATTCAGTGATACCAGAGGGTAATGATACCATTGTACTTTGATAAATAGCATAGAATATTTGGATTTCCATATTCATGAGGCAATGCATTTACAGGATAATATAAACTGCTTGAGAATTTAGTGAGCTGCCTTGCTGCACACACAAGTACTGGGTAAAACAGTGCATAACTATAGTACATTTTGAGTATATTTATAATCATAATTTCTCACAAATGTTTCCCTTCTCTGTTGGCATTTCCTATTGAAATCTGTGCACAACAGATTGAATGGCTTGTCCCCTTTTTGGTTTTTGAAATAGCCAATAGCATTTAGCCTTCAGTACAGTCTTGAATGATGGCGTGTTACTTGCTAGCATGAGTTGGCTGCAGGTGGTATTAGAAGAGGGGACATTCTCACTTTAGGGAACATTTTCTTGGACAAAAAAAATGAAAACATAAGTCCTTTATTACCTGCTTAAGTGGGACTTATGTACATCTTTATATTAGAGGTGGGCATATATTAATTTTTTTAATCTAGATTAATTTTGGAATTAATCTAGATTAATCTAGATTAAAATGGCTCATTTGAATTCTGCCGAAGGCATTCAGAATATGTGTGCTACCCAAATAATGACTAAAAGTAAGTCTTTGAGAACGGGTTTCTCAAGCCAGGTGGCGCATTAGACCAGGGGCTCATCTCCTGTTTCCAAAATGCATCACAAACTTTAATCTCTTCCCGTCCCAATCCCACGAAAAAACTGGAGGAAAATCCCGTTCCACTCCCGGAAGAATAACTCCCATTCCCTCCCACTCCCGTGTTGTTGTTTTTTTGCCGATAATTGTCAATTACAGTAAAAATATAGTACAGATCACAGCGTGCCCACCTTATTAGTTGAATAAAAACCCAAAATGTCGTTTTTTGTTATTATATTGAACTGAAAGCCATCTTATGCACAGTGTTGCACAGATTAAATTTCATGTAAATCATCCATGCTAACACACACGTCTTCTATTTTATTTTTTAGACATTTCACTCTCTATAGATATATTTTTCAAAGATGGATTTTCTCGCTCAAGTTCACATGAGACCTAAAGCGCATCCTGTTTGCTTAAAAGCGCAACGTTTCGTTGTTATTCTGAGTGCACACAAATAAACGTAGAGTCTTTACAGATTCGAAAGATGTATTAGGCTACTTTTATCTGTATGACCAAGAATGACGGAGATTTTAAGAGCAAGTGATCGCACCGGAGCCTGTCCTGCTGCAAACGCGCTTCCACACAAACACTTCAATAGCGCACGTTTCTCTAGGTTAACATCATATTGAGCGGCCATGTAAAGTTGCTACTACATACATCTTTCAGATGAAAAGCCATATTTGAGGTTGATGAATGATAGGTGAGCGTTTGGATGTCCTGCCCGATTGTATTACCACATAGACCAGCCGTTAACAATCTGTCCATCACGGACTGCGAGCCTCTAGTTCGAAGACTCGTTCTCGCCCCCTACAGTGCAATTCGGCTAGGTATACATCCGCGCTAAAATATCAGGGTGAAAGTCATCATAGCTTGCGTAGTATAGACCCAGCTCCCAACCCAACTTTGAGAATAGATTAACGGCGATATTTTTTTTATCGCCGATAAGAGTCTCGCGTTAACGCAGCACGTTAACGCCGATAACGGCCCACCACTACTTTATATGTAACTTTTTTGTGCTCAAAATTGACTAAATTTATATAATAAGCAAGTACACCATGAATCCATTTTCCAAACCGTGTTTTGGCATGTCCTGAATCACTATTGTACACCTTTAATAAGTGTTTATATTCTGACTGTTTTAGTCTGGTTTGGGTAGGTACAGCTGCTGAGTAGCCGGGCAATGTTCTTCCGCAAGACGCATGCAGTTCAGCTTAGTAACCGCTAGAGCGCCACAAGAGCAGACTGCAGCTTTAATAAGGGCCATTCCACCGAACGGGTGCCATTTCTGTCCCCAGACATTATGTGTTCAAATATGCATAACAATTAAATATACAATACATTGTATTATTAAGGAAAGTGTCCTGCACATTAATCTAACTGCGAATTTAAAAAATATATATTAAAAACTACCAAAAAATGTGAATTTTTACATCTCCGCAATCTCTAACGCTACGTTTAACATGAAATATAATGTCTAATATAATCCTTCAGAAATCATTTTTATTTTGCGCTTTTGTGTACCTTCATATCCCATCTGTGCTTCAAATATATTTATTTAAAAACAAATCTATAATATTTTTGATAAAATGCACATTTTACACTATAAAACAATATTTTGGAGTACCAAAATATCTAATAATCTAATTCTTAAATCAAGAAGGGTTTTCTGGACAAGCAAGTAAGAAAAGCATTTGTGTATTCGTGCCCCCAGGTTTTCAATCAGTCCTGTTACCAAAATACATTCCTCCTCTAAAAAACTGGCTAAATTCCACAAGATACATTTTCAACATGATATTGCAACATCTGGATCTTCTGAAGGCAATGAAATGACCGAAAGCATGTGGTCTCATTTTCTTTTCTGTATATTTGGTGATTTTGCAATGATGACTGGGAGCGCCATTAGTAACATACCGTCCTGTCACCTAAATTATTTCAGAATTTGTTTATTTGTTTATTTAAAAAATACAAATATTTTGTGAATCACTTAATTAACTGAGTATCTTCATCATATACGCATGTATTCCATGTGGCTATATTATATGTACTTGCTAATTTTGTCCTAAAATCTCAATCCTGTTACTCATATACTCATATATCCTAGTAACTGATTAATAGTAACATGAGTGAGTAGTATAATCTGATTTATTAATGTAAATATTAGACTACATCCCTATTAATCTAGGGATGCATCTAAAAAAGCATATTTTTCTCTATGTTTTGACCTTCTATCCACGCTGAGACAATGTGCATGCCCATATAATTCATATGATTGTCCCTGCATTGTTGTTTTATATTACATTCCGGTAAGTATGACAGAAAATGTACTTGCAATATCTGTCCTGTGGCAATTATGTATTAGGCCCGTACATGGAATGGCATTTGAGTGTGAAAAAACATATCCACAGAAAAACTGAAAAGGCATTATTTGTTGAGTTTATTATTTTTAATATTAATTTTAATTGAATTAATTTGTTTGTATATATCTTATCTCATAACCCGTCCTCTACCCATAAACATAACCCTAACAAAAACTTCTACCGACGACTAGAACATGATTTGACATGAATTATTATTATTATGTATGTTTTTTACCAGCCGATGTTCAACACTCCCTCACTATATCAGTGCAGGCATTAACACCTCAAACGTGTGGGCAGACCTGTATACATATGTAATGGATACTCATTCCTGTTACTAAATATTTTTTTCTTTAAAAAAAAATTAAGTTAAACCACTATTTTCTTAATTACGTTTGATCCATCATTTAACATATTGTTTAATATATTGCATCATAGAAAATTGATAAGCTTGAGGATTGAGTCGCCTTTAAAATGAAAAAAAAAGTGTTTGTGTACTTTCAAAAAATACACATTGAGTAAATAAATAATGTTTTTTTATGATAAATATGATTTTTTTGACCATTAAACCAACTATTTATTTAAAATAAACACCTGACTTCGGGGAAAATGAAGAAAGTTTAACATGCTTTTTTAAAAGACATAAGGCTTCTGGTAACAGGACTGAGACATCTTCCCCCTAAAAACCATGCAAAACATTAAATAACGTTACCTGAGAATGACCCTCACAGATTTTGAATAATTAAATATGTGTGTTACCAGATTATTTCTTTAAAAAAATAGATTATAAAAATGTATTCTTTTTAAGTTATATTTTATTTCATTAATATTATAGGAATATAATAAGCACAATTCCATTTTAAATACACTGTATATATGTATAGTACACTATTTCATTGCACATTCAGTCCAATTAAGCACACTTATTTTCCATAAGTCTTCTCTCATCTTATTGCATTCTTCACCACATTTCTTTCTCCAGTTGTGTGTTTCTGTTCAGGAGAACATGATCTCTCTCTCTGGCAGCCTGTGAGGCAGATTGTTCTTGCTTATCATCAAATTCACTCCCACATCTGCGCCAGCCGGAAACAAACATTTGCCGAGCGAAACAAGTCATTTAGCATGGGTGTAATTGATACAACAGGGTTGCAACAACAACATAACTACACTCCAATCAGCACGAATCAAATATGTTTTCTGGCCTCGTTATTTCTGTTCTCATTTCAAGCATTTTTTCTGTATCTCTCTCTGGGTCCTGTGGGCTTGAAAAACTATCTGAGGTGCAAAAGGGGCTAACCTCTGCCCGACACCCAAAATGCCATATTAATCAAAA
>QVTF01006396.1:5000-27427 GCA_003573665.1 Oxygymnocypris stewartii
AAACTCTGAAAGTTAGACCAACATGAGAGCGAGTAAATGCTGGCAGAAACGTCATTATTGTGTAACTATCCCAAAAAGAGCCCGGTTTCACTTTGTCTTTCGCTCTTACAGGTATATTATTGATGGCGCCACGGCTCTTTGGTGTGCAGCAGGTGCTGGGCATTTCGAAGTGGTACGTTTGCTGGTTTCGCACAACGCCAACGTGAATCACACCACCCTCACGAACTCCACCCCCCTCAGGGCTGCGTGCTTCGACGGCCGGCTGGACATCGTACGGTATCTCGTTGAGCACAAGGCCGACATCAGCATCGCCAATAAGTATGGCAACACTTGTTTGATGATCGCCGCCTACAAGGGCCACACCGACGTTGTTTACTTCCTGCTGGAGCGCAGCGCGGATCCTAACGCCAAAGCTCACTGCGGGGCCACCGCGCTGCACTTTGCTGCAGAAGCCGGGCATCTGGATATCGTGAAGGAGCTGGTACGATGCCACGCAGCTATGGTGGTTAACGGACACGGCATGACTCCACTGAAAGTGGCGGCCGAAAGTTGCAAGGCGGATGTCGTAGAGCTGCTGCTGTCACATGCCGATTGCGACGTGGAAAGCCGTGTTGAGGCGTTGGAACTGCTTGGAGCATCTTTCGCCAACGACCGTGAGAATTACGACATTCTTAAGACCTACCACTACTTGTACCTCGCCATGCTTGAGCGGTTTCGTGACCCCGAGAGGTTTATCGCCAAAGAGTTGCCGTCTCCTGTCGCGGCGTACGGAGGGAGGGCAGAGTGCCGGAATTTGCAAGACTTAGAGGCTATTCGACACGACCGGGATGCACTACACATGGAAGGCCTTATGATTCGAGAACGAATTCTGGGTGTGGATAACATAGACGTGTCGCATCCCATAATATATCGTGGCGCGGTCTACGCTGACAACATGGAGTTCGAACAGTGCATCAAACTCTGGCTGCATGCCTTGCATCTACGTCAAAAAGGAAACCGCAACACGCATAAAGACCTCTTGAGATTTGCGCAAGTGTTCTCTCAAATGGTCCACTTGAAGGAGCCGGTCCGCGCATCAGACGTTGAACACGTTTTGCACGCTAGCGTCCTAGAGATCCGCCGCAGCATGACGCGCTTACAAACCACCACCGATGCGGAGATGCCGGTGGCCACCGACAGTTACGAATCAAATGTGTTCACTTTCCTCTACCTGGTTTGCATCTCTACGAAAACGCAGTGCAGCGAAGAGGAACGAGCGCGTATAAACAAACAGATCTATGATTTAATACGCCTAGATCCGCGATCCCGAGAGGGGTCGACGCTTTTGCACCTAGCGGCTAGCTCTAGTACCCCAGTCGACGACTTCCACACTAACGACGTGTGTAGTTTTCCAAACGCGCAAGTGACCAAGTTGCTTATAGACTGCGGCGCCCAGGTAAACGCCGTGGACCACGAAGGAAACTGCCCTTTACATCTCATCGTACAGTACAACCGTCCCATCAGCGACTTCTTGACCCTTCACGCCATCATCATCAGCCTCGTCGAAGCCGGCGCATACATACGGACATGACCAACAAGCAAAAGAAGACCCCGCTTGATAAGAGCACCACGGGCGTTTCTGAAATCCTTCTGAAGACGCAGATGAAGATGAGTCTGAAATGCTTGGCGGCTCGCGCCGTGCAGCAACATCACATCTTGTATCGGGACCAGATTCCCAAAAGTCTGGAGGAGTTTGTTGAATTTCACTGACTTGTGCTTTGGTTTTTCCATCAGATCTGTTTTTTGGAGTTTGTTTTAACCTGTGACGGTGCTGAGGACTCTTTAATTTGACCCCGTTTAGTGCTCTGCATGGATTTCAAGTCTAGAAAATGTAGATAATATACATCCGTTTAGGAGATCCGACTTTTATCCTAAAGAATGGAGTGTCCAATTTAATTCTGGTTCTTTTTTAAACAAACCGAAGAGGACGTTGATGCTGATGGATACAGACAGCGCAAAAGACTCTTATTTTGAAAACAGATACATTTCTTTTTTTGGCAAGCAGCGTTTTATTGTGTTGGACTTTGTGTGAACAGCTTTTTTTATTAAGCTGCTCTTTTGACAACAGTTTCATATTTTTTGTTTTCGTAACACATTTTCTAAAAGGTTTATTTAAAACAGAGTGAAAAATGTCTATTTTATAATTAATCAATAGCCGAGAGTTGATGTCCTTAAGTTAAACTGGTTTCTTTATTTGAATATTAAAATGTGCCTGTAACCAGAAAATTGGACATTTATAATTATTAGAAATATTGTCATCATCATTATTTTTTTTATTTTAATTTTTTTTACCATGACGGCACTGCAAAGCCAATTAGCGAGTCTGTAATTCTGACTTTAATGAACACGTACTGGAGCTCATTTTGAGTCACGGGGCCTTATTCTGGATGGTGCTGTTGTGTGAATGTGTGAGCAGCATGTCTTCCTGTTTTTAGCTGTGTGTGTGTGTGTGTGTGTGTGTGTGAGAGAGGTGTGTGTGTGAGAGCATGTCTGCTTGAATGTGGCCGAATGTGGAGGTTTTTAACCCTCTGTGTTTGCACCATGTTTTATTATTTAACTATCGGTGATTGGATCAACGTGTTTTTATTTCCAACCCAAATATAACGAGATTAAAAACATCAATCTAAGACACCTGTCAGACTCTGTGTGATTGTGTCGCATTTGAATTGTGATTTTTAAAGCAATCGTTCACCCAAAAACGAAAATTTGTCTTCCCCCTCAAATGTAGCATAGCATTACATCACTTGCTCACCAATGGATGTGAATGGGTGCCGTCAATATGAGAGTCCAAACGGCTGATTAAAAAACCTCACAATAATCCACTCCAGTCCATCAGTTAATGTCTGGAGAAGTGAAAAGCTGTGTGTTTGTAAGAAACAAATACACCTTAACTTTAAACCATCGCTTCTGTCCAAAATATGACTTCATAATCACACATATTCCAGTGAAAAATCCATCCCTTGTTTTCTCTCACATAAAAATCCTCTCACTTATTTGTTTAGAGCTGTTTTGGCTTATAAACAGTGCTTGATCCTGAGTCGAACAAGATTATATTTTCACTGGAAAAAGCATTATGGATCGAGAACTTGTATTTTTAGGAAGAAACAGAAGGTTTGAAATTAAAGTGCCTTAATGATGTATCTATTAAACACAGCCTTTCAGTTCACAAGACATTAACTGATGGACTGGACTGGTGTGGATTATTGTGATGTTTTCATCAGCTGGTTGGACTCTCATTCTGACGGCACCCATTCACATACATTGGTGAATGCTACATTTAGAACTATTTCTTAAATAAGGGAATTAAAAAAACAAAGATTTAGTCTTTTAAATCAAGGTGATTTTAATTTATTCAGTGGTCAAATTAAAAGCACATGACAAACATTCAGCTATCATCGTTACATGCAATAAAATGGTGACATAAATGACAATTAAACCGAGTGAGCATAGAATCACCACAGTGTCTTAAACTGAAAGCTGTGAAGCCATGTCAGATGAAAATACTGTCTGAAAACATTTTTGATTGAACAGAACCATCAAACTACTCGCTGAAGTATGTACTATGTATCGTGTGCACAGTATGCTTTCTATGCGTCACATAACCTACATTTATCAAATTGCGCGGAATAAGGTTAACCATCAACGCAATGCATTTATCTTGATCTTTCACTTTTCCAGTGTGATGAATGGATTGTAAATTATATCAGCTGTGATTTTATTTGGGTTTTCTTACTAATAATTTGGTCAGGCTGATATCTTCATAAATACTTTGACTTTAAATGTAAATAACTATATGGTTTACACATGGAATAATGCATTGCATACTATTTCACTTAGTATTTGTTAAATAGTCTGCAGTATACAGTGTGCTTGTAAGCAGTAGACTAGTATTTCAATCTGAACACAGCCTGTTCTTCGAGACAGCGATCATGAATAAAAGTGTTTAAGGGTAGTTGAGATGTCAAGAATATTTTATTAATTTATATCATTTTTTCCCTTATGTCTTATGATAATATTAGTGGAGAAATTACATAGAATGTTGTACTTTTACTGTATTTTTTTTAGATATCACACTACAGATATATATATATATATATATTGTTTTGTATTTTTTATGACTGCACATTTGTAGTCAAAAAAATAATTATTGAAAATAAAAGTATGAATAAAAAAGTCAAATGTGCATGTTTATTTCAACTACCCTTAAACCCTTTTACCAGATTTAATGATGAAAAACATAAATACACATGTAATTCCGATTCCAGCTGCAATGTACTGCATATAAAACTGAATCTCAAATACATGAACCTTGAACAGATGTTGCAACCAAATGCATTAAGGTGCATAAGTTTATGGTTAAATATTGTATTTTTATCATAGTTTTACATTATATAGCTGAACTTTTCTGAATATTTACACATTTCAAGTTCAAAATTCTATACAATGTGCAAGTGCATCAACTTGAATTTATGCTGCAACAAAAAAAAACATACTATTCTGTTCCACAATCTGAGATTTGTTTCGTGATATGCAAAATATGTATCGGCACCAAAACCTCTCAAAACGGTTCAAACCAAAGCCTCTTAATTCGTTTCTTCTTCCTTTGATTAGTACTTTCCACCTGTTTCCAAAGTCTCATACCACGTGACATTTCTTCCTCATAAACCACATCTTCTGTCTTAATAGAGTGGGGGGGGGGGGCACTATGACATCACTTTTGTATGCATCTCAGAGTGGGGGGGGGGGCACTATGACATCATTTTGTATGCATCTCAGAGTGGGGGGGGGGGCACTATGACATCACTTTGTATGCATCTCAGAGTGGGTGGGGGGGAACTATGACATCACTTTGTATGCATCTCAGAGTGGGGGGGGGGCACTATGACATCACTTTGTAGGCATCTCAGAGTGGGGGGGGGACTATGACATCACTTTGTAGGCGGATCGGCTGTTAGCATGAAACTGGTTCCGTCGATAAAAAGCCAATAGATTTTTGCACAGGCTTTTGGATTATCACAAAACATAAGCTCTGTGTTCAATCATAGTTCATAATCACGTTTTGTCCATCAAGATAATCTTCACAAAATAATATTACTGATTAATTTTGAGGCCTAAATAAAAGTGCAAGAACTAAAAAGCTAAACTTAGGCTATAAACTATGGCCTTTTAACATTTAAAACTTTTTTTTGACTATCCATAAATATAATTTTGGATAGTCACAATTGTAATTCCAGATATCTATATTACAATTATGACTAGTCATAATCTTCCATTGAAAAATATTTGCAGATATCTTCAAATGAGTTTTGACTAGTCGTAATTCCAATTCAAGATATCTTTAAATATGATTTGACTTGAAATATTTTTCAATGGAAGTCAATGGAAGATTATGACTAGTCATAAACACATTGTAGATATCTTGATTCCAATTACGACTAGTCATAATTGTAATATAGAAATCTGGAATTACAATTGTGACTATCCAAAATTATATTTATGGATAGTCAAAAAAAAGTTTTAAATGTTAAAAGGGCTTGCCATAATAAACAAACTACTGCACCACGATCGCTCGCCTTCAGCGTCACCACCAAACGTAACACCAAACACTTTCTCAAACTTATTTTTAACTGTTCAATGAAAAGGATTTATCTTTATATGAATTTTAATCCACGCTAAATGAACCGTTTCATAGAAACTGGAATAAATACAAAACTAGAGCCAAACTAAAACTGAAATGAGACATTAGTAATAAATAGTATATTGAAAAACTGAAATAATCTTAACTAAAGGACATTTATTAAAAGTCAATAAATCAATAAAGATTGAGTTTTTGGATATGGTAAGATTAAACGTATTGTAGTGAACTAAGCAGCACATTTCAGCTCGTTTTGTTCGGGTGGTACACTATATGTTATTTTATCCTTTCTTAGGAAATCCTCAATCTATCTGCTTTCTAACAGCTTCACGTGGCCGTACATATTTAATTTTAATGTGGCTTTAAGCACTATGCATCATTAAAGTTTCACTTTCACCAAGTAAAGCCGGTAAATCTGGTGTTTACATGTAATAATCGTAATATGAGTTTACCGTATGGTCTCCGCATCAATAAGCATCTTCCCTCCGAAGACTTGTGTCGCATTTCGGTGCAAAGCTAAAAAATATTGTCATAGGAAAACATAGGAAACTATTCATTGGTTATTCTAAAATTAATTGTATTACTAATTATACTACAACTGTAAAATACTGTAAATTGATAAACTGTTTGGCGTGATGACGCTGAATGTCTCCGACAGCGCCTGTAGTCCCATTTAGAAACTTATCAGCAACAGTTTTTTTAAGAAACGTAGCAGTTTAAACAATCACGAGTGTGGTGTAACTGGTGTGTTTTATGTTGTAGAATAAAACATGGAAGTATCTTGAGCTTGTGTGAACCACGGATCTTATTTAAGGGATTTAACCAAAATCCCATTCAAAAAACCCATTGACTCTGGGAGCCGGAAGGGCTAACATGCTAACTCGCCTACAAAGTGACATCATAGTTCCACCACTCCAGGGGGAAGCGAGCTGATTGGTTCTGCAGGAAGGCGTGGGAGTGCTCGAGAGCAGCTGATTGGCTGACACACACCCGTGTCTGGAGAGTCCCTGAGTGATTGGCTGAGGAGGTTGCCGTGGCATTACCGATCCTCTGCTGTCTTCTCATTGGTCGCCTTCTCTTCCCTCTTTCTCTTTTGCCTGTGGAAGAATCCGAGCTGCGGATGAAAGAAAACCTGTGACTTGTTTTGACTCAAATACCTGAGAGATTTGACCTTAAACAAACCCTAAAATGAGTGTTTGTTATGTAAATGTTTGTTTTGATATGCAAATTCAGCTCTACTTAATCTAGTGTAAAACAGCTTCAAGCGGGACAGAATTTAAGCTTGCTCTGGATAAATAAAAGAGATTTCAGTTCATAATTCATAATGCTAGTTTGTTAGCCTAACAGACAAACATCAGTTTTTTAAAAATATTATTTACATACAATTATAGCATTTACTTCGAATGAGATTTTATTTTCAGTTCATTTTAACTTCATTAGTTTATGTGCTGTTGTTATTATTATTATTATTGTTTTTTATATTTATTTTATCATTATTTTTATTAAGTTTTAGTCATTTTAGTAGTCTACTTCAACATATTTCAGTTATTTGCCAAGGCGACGTTTGTAAGTTTAGAACGTTAGTTACGTTTGAGTAATTCTATTATAATTCTATATTTTGATAGTTTTATTTTATTTATTTATTATTTTATTTTCACTTTTCATGTTTTCATTTCAGTTTTAATTTTAGTATTTAAACTTAAAATTTTGTTTAATTTAGGCAATAACTGAAATAAAATAAGTTTTACGTTTTTATTAAGTTTGAGCTTTTCATCTCATTTTTAAACGAGTAATATTTATTTATTCAAGCTTTATTACAATTACAGAAAACAAAGTTTAATAATTGTATAATTCGTTAACAATAACAACATTGCCAAATATTAGCATGTTAAAGTGCATAATTGTTGGGATTTTAAACCACTTTATTTTGCCGTATGCATTTTAATATGCAGATAAACTATAAGCAAGCCATCCGTAGGCAGATCCACCCTGAATTAAACCAGAATTAGTCCAAAATAAGGCCAAAACAGCTTGAACTCTTATTTTGATGCCCAAATGAAGTGTATTTACAAATGCACTACTACAGTAATATAAGTCAACATTAATACATATGTTCATATTAGCTCTGTAACTGTGAATAAAACCCGTCTCAGACCTTCCAGAGGGCCAGTACCAGCAGGGCCAGAAGCTGCAGTCCTCCCAATGTGCTCCCAACAATCACCCAGATGGGAATCCGGTAATCGTCCTCCTTCCTAATCTCCAGGATTATCTACAGAACCACAATCCTACAGATTAAAGTCCAATTCTTGGAAGAATCGGGTATACAAGATCAGGTCTCATATGCAAACCTGCACAAATTAATGCTAGGAGATGAAGTCGACTAACACTATTTATGCACCAGTACTCAAGTAAATAAGACTGATTTATCCATAAGGGGGCAGCACATTACTTGAGTTACATACAAACACTTAATTTCTGTAAGCAACTGTCTTTCTCTCTCAATGCACCGTATAGGTCACACTAGCTTCTACTTACAGCACAAGCAAATGTAATAAAGGAACTCAGATGCATCACTTTCCTTTCACATCCATGAAGTGTCTCATGTACCGTGCTTTCTGGAGGTACTCACGTGTCTCATGGGTCGCTCCTCGTGGAGGAACATCGGACTCGAGGGACTCAGCTCAACTACAGCCGTCATTACCAGATCTAACCGTTTAAATTTGACCTGGGGAATGAGATGAAGAGCGTCTCTGAACACTTTAAAGTCCTCTTCGATATGTGCTGCACCAACTTTACGTTTCAATAGGAAACTAGCGCTAAAGCTCGCTTTGGGAAAATTAACATACTGTATATTAGAGGAAAAGTAGATGTATTTATTAATATATGGACACCTTTATACAATTTGTTAACAAGTAGATAATGTGGAATGTAAAATAATAATGATAATAACTAAACAATCATGTGAACAAATGCCTAATTTTCTTGTAAATTTATTATTATTTTGAAGTATAATTTGTGTGAATAATAATAAAATAAAAATATTTTTTTTTAGTACATTATTTATTATATATGCTGGGGTGGAAAAGTTCTGAATGGCTCGGTATTTTTTTGGTTGTTGTTATATTGGATAATACAATAAAATATAATACAAAAATAACTGAAAAAAATTAAGAAAAACCTTTATACAATTTGTTAACAAGTAGATAATGTGAGATGTAAAATAATAATGATAATAACTAAACAATAATGTGAACAAATGCCTAATTTTCTTGTAAATGTATTATTATTATTATTTTTAAGCATAATTTGTGTGTTTGTGTGAATAAATAATCAAATAAAAAATGTCATATATATTTTTTAGTATAATTTATTATATATGCTGGGGTGGAAAGGTTATGTATGGTTCGGTATTTTTGTTGTTGTTGTTATATTGGATAATACAATAAAATATAATACAAAAACAACTGAAAAAAATAAAGTCATGATGACTGTGAACACATTCCTTGTGTGAAAAATTATTATAACATATACTGTACTGATAAATATAACTGTAATTTATTTTACTGTTAATTTCTTATTTTTTTTATTGAAATATATATATATATATATGTGTGTATGTGTGTGTGTGAGAGAGAGTGAGTGAGTGAGTGAGAAAGAGAGTGAGTGAGAAGAGTGTGAGTGAGTGAGTGTAAGAGAGTGAATGAGAAGAGTGAGAGTGCGAGTGAGTGTGAGAGAGTGTGTGAGTGTGAGAGAGTGAGTGAGAAGAGTGAGTGAGTGAGTGAGTGAGTGAGTGAGTGAGTGTAAGTGAGTGAGTGAGTGAGAAGAGTGAGCGTAAGTGAGTGAGAAGAGTGAGTGGTGAGTGAGTGAGTGAGTGAGTGAGTGAGTGAGAAGAGTGAGAGAATGAGTGAGAGAGTGTGTGTGTGTGTGAGAGTGAGTGAGTGAGTGAGTGAGAAAGAGAGAGAGTGAGTAAGTGGGAGAGAGTGAGCGAGTGAGTGAGTGGGAGAGAGAGTGAGTGGGTGAGTGAGTGAGTAAGTGGGAGAGAGAGAGTGAGTGTGTGTGTGAGTGAGAGAGTGAGTGTGTGAGTGAGTGAGTAAGTGGGAGAGAGAGTGTGTGTGAGAGTGAGTGAGAGTGGTGAGTGTGAGAGAGTGAGTGAGAAGAGTGAGTGAGTGAGTGTGAGAGTGAGTGAGAAGAGTGAGTGAGTGTGAGAGAGTGAGTGAGAAGAGTGAGTGAGTGAGCAGAGTGAGTGAGTGAGTGAGAAGAGTGAGAAGAATGAGTGAGAGAGTGTGTGTGTGTGTGAGAGTGAGTGAGTGAGTGAGTGAGAAAGAGAGAGTGAGTAAGTTGGAGAGAGTGAGCGAGTGAGTGAGTGAGAGAGAGCGAGTGAGAGAGAGCGTGTGAGAGAGAGTGAGTGAGTGAGTAAGTGGGAGAGAGAGAGTGAGTGAGTGAGTGAGTGAGTGAGTGAGTGAGGAGAGAGAAGAGAGAGAGAGAGATAGTGAGTGAGTGAGTGAGTAAGTGGGGGAGAGAGAGTGAGTGAGTGAGTGAGTGAGTGAGTGAGAGAGAGAGAGAGAGAGAGAGAGATAGTGAGTGAGTGAGTGAGTGAGTGAGTGAGTGAGTGAGTAAGTGGGAGAGAGAGAGTGAGAGTGAGTGAGTGAGAGAGTGAGTGTGTGAGTGAGTGTGAGAGAGAGAGAGAGAGATAGTGAGTGAGTGAGTGAGTGAGTAAGTGGGAGGAGAGAGTGAGTGAGTGAGTGAGTGAGTGAGTGAGTGAGAGGAGTGAGTGAGTGTGTGAGTAAGTGAGTGAGTGAGTGAGAGAGAGAGAGAGAGAGAGAGAGAGAGAGAGAGCTGACCACCTATTATCTGGATTTCCAGCAGGGTTCATGGAGAACGTCTGAGATACTCACGGCTAATAAAGTATGCAGATTGAGCCATCCTGTAGCGGTGATGCTAACGTCTCCTTGGGGAAGCAGGTTGATTCTACACTGCGCTATTACTGTGTTGCTGGTGGACGCGTTCTGTGAACACAAATAACACAATATGAATGACATGAAATGCTTTTTGATCACTTGGAAACTGAATGTGCCAGAGAGGAAACTGTAAGTGAATCATTTCCAATTTGGAGCACATATAGACTCCAAACGAATGCTTGTGTTATCTTTAGCCAACAGGACGTGATCAAGCAGTGTGTTCATCAAGCTCGTCACTTTAACCTTCTGTTGCTTTGTTTCCCTGAAGAGTGATGCAATGTGTGTCGCAAAACTTTTGAAGAAGTTTGGACGATGTGTATAAAGTTCACCATGTGCAGGTTGAGGGAGAGATCTTCCTGAGAGGACGAGCCGGCGGTAATGACACGTGGAGCGTTGCAGTGCGAGCCGGCCGTCTGAAACAAACAAACAGAGGTCTTAAAGGGACAGTTCACTCTAAAATGTACACACCCTCAATCCAATCCAATATATAGTTGACTTTTCTTCAGCAGAAAAGTAAAGAAGATTTTTAGCTGAAACTCCCTGCTGAAATAAAAAAACAATAGGCGCCATCATAAAATGTGTAATGGTTTTACTGGTTATAATGGGACTTGTATTGGTCTTAATGGAAACTGGAATACGGAATGGAATATGTCCCAAAATACACTACAGAAAACAATTTTTAGTGGTTGAAAGTTGATGGTTTTTCATGTTTGTAATGGTAATTGTAGTGGAAACCATTATAATTTTCTGTGATGGTTTCTATTGTTTGTTTTTTCAACAGGGCTGTGATTCTTGCTGCTTCATAAAATGAAAGTCAGCAGCTACCATCACTTTTGAGAGTCAAAAATGGCATAGCAGGCAGCACAAAACAAATACCCATGGCTCCTGATGATATAATGAGGTTTTATGAAGAGAAACGCTCAGTCTGTGCAAGAAACTGAACATTATTTACAACATTACCTGAAATTTGATTCTTTCCCGTGAACTGATTCTTTCGGACAGTTTGTTTCAATGAACTGGTTCAATTCACTAGTTTGTTTTCGCAATCACTCAACGTTGAATGTAAAGCAAACACACAGAAAAATAAGGGTTTAAAATGTTACCAGCTTGTCCCTGGAGAAGTACCCTTAAAAGGACATATTTGTACCTTTTTTTCCCTAATAGGTACATTTTCGTACCTTAGAGTTGTAATACGTACCCTTGAGGTACTAATATGTACCTATTAGGGAGAAAAATGTACAAATATGTCCTTTTAAGGGTACTTCTCCAGGGACAAGCTCCAGGTTTAACCCCTTATTTTTCTGTGTGAACACTCTTCAAGATGCGTTTTTGGTTCCACAAAGAACAGTTAAAAAGAACCGGACATCACTCCGGACCGTTTGCCTAAGGCTCTGGATTATAATTTTGTAAATAATATTCACTTTCTTGCACAGACTGATCGCTTCGCTTCATAAGACCTCAATATATCGTCAAAAGCCATGTGTATTTATTTTGTGCTCCTTGATATGCTATTTTTGACTCTTAAAAATGGACAGCGGTTGATGCATTTTATGAATCACCAAGGGCTAAAAATCCTTGGTGCTCAACATGTTCTTTAATGTTCTCCTGAAGAAAAGTCATCTTGGATGGCCTGAGGGTGGGTAAATTAACAGCACATTTTCATTTTTGGGTGAACTATCATTCTTGATAACAAAACAGATGAACAGCACTTACTAAAACAACTACTGATTGAATTCAAGCTAGTCAAATAAACTGGATAAACAGATTGCGTTACGAAACAAGCTCTGGAAGCAGTTAAAGGATTCGTTTACAACAATAATTACACAATGTTCAGTTTCAGATCAACGGTTTCTTTAAAAACAAAGTTCGTCGTTTGAGGCTGAAATATGATTAATTCAAATTGAAATTTTTGTTCAATTGAATAAACTGCACCTGATCAATATCCAAGTCTGAGAGGCGCAGGAGAGCGTTTGCGTTTCTGGTCACGGTGAAGACGCTTAACGTCAAGAGAAGCTCAGGTAGGGAAACATGCCCAGGTTCTGGATCTACAAAACATCTTAGAAGATATTGATTTTGTTCAAATGCTGGAGAATATGATTTAAAGCTGGTTTGGATGCGAGGACTCACCTGGTAAGAGAGATTGAAGGGCGGTCCGGTCCCAACAGAGAAGCTCTGGCCAAGCTCAGGTTTGATCTCAAAACGGGACGGGCTGGAATCTCTGAAACAAAGATGATTCAGTATTAAATTATCATTTATTAGCTTTGAGATGTTTCTGGGTGAATTTCACAAAACCTGTCAAGAACTTGTCTGTGTCATATTTCACCTTAAAAATCAGAAGACAAAAGAAAAGTAATTTTATCCTAATTTTGTACGGACTATTCAGATTTTTAATTACATTTAAATTTAGTATTATAGTTTTTATTAATATTATGAAAAAAAAAATATGTTTCCATTTTCATTTACATTGAAATGTGTGTATATATATATATATATATATATATAAAACTATAACTCAAATAAAATTGCTAAAATAAAAACTAAACTTTATTAAATATATAACATTTTATTTTAGTTAACATTCATTTTATTTCAAGTAACAAATATATTTATGGTTTTAATTGTAGTTAACTATAATAACCCAGGTTACCATAACATTAACATATTATTAACGTTAACATAATATAATTAATTGAAGAACTTGATTTTTGGACACGTGTCACGCGTCTGTGTTACCTTGTGAAGAGAATATCAGCCTCATATTTCAGATTATGATATATGTCATTAATGTTGTCCTCTGGAGACATTTCTTCACCTTCACTGCAAAGAAACAGACAGATTCATCTAAAAAACTATCTATAGCTTTCTTAAGCCAAATGAAAAATAATCGAATCTACATTCATTAAATACATCAATAAAAAAATCTCCTCAGATGAGATTCTCCTCGGTTCAAAGGTCACGAGCTCACCTGTTGACCCTCAGAGTGACCTGGACGTAGTTCAAGAAGACCGATCTGCTGAACTCAAACTCCAGGCGAAAATACACCTGATGAATGAAACGAAACGTGAACGAACGACAACAGAGAAGCCAAACGAAGCACAACTCAAGGACGTACTGTTCCTCTAGTCGTTTATTGGCAGTACTGTGATTAATGCAATTGATGCTTTGTACCGGATTTGAACAGAAGGCTCAATTAATTTCCAACAGGCAATTATTTTGACCGCATCGTCACTAAAACGTTCTCAAATGAACCAATCCATGTTTTTGGAAATGCTACAATGGAATAAAAAGGCTTTTGGAAATGCATCAGTGGCATTTATCTTCTAAATATCTCATGGCATATGTTTATGGTAATTGAAGATCATGGTATATAACATTTCCCTTCACTGGACCATGCGAGCATCACTTGAATGAATGTCAGTAGTTACAGGTTTGAGGCGTCTCACCTGAGAAAAGGACCTCATGAATGGCGCGCTGACGTTGCAGGTTCGGTAGAGACTCGTATCATCAGAGTTCAGACACTCGATCGCAACGTCCGAAGGTGCCTGAAAAACAAACACGTTTTCAATTTCCAGCCAATGCATTTCTGCTGAGAAAAGCCCAGAAAAGAGTTATGGAGTAAATCACTGAACGGACAAACGTGATTTCAGGACTCAATGTACTGACTTTAGACGTTTATTTGAATCAGTCTATCACTTGAACTACAGTCCACGTAAACTCATTTTACATTAATCTAAGACATATTTCATCCATAAAAAGCCTTAAATGTTTAGAAATGTAAATTATTTGAATATTTGATCTAGACATGCATCAATGGCGTTCGGCTGGTTTTCAGTGTATGACCTGTTTGTTTGAGATCACAGAGTTTTTCTTTTTTAATGTGTCTGAATTAATTCGATTTATTTTCCATTTATTAATCATTCATATAATTTCTAATCGATAAAATACAGTATTTTAGAGCAGTATTTGCGGTACAACATTTTTATCAATTTATTTATCTAAAAGTAGTATATTACATATTTCTATGATTTTCCATGAAGTTTTGATTTAATTGTCATGACTTAATCACACTTTAAAAGTCCCTCATATGTCCAGATTGATCAAGACCATGGGAACCTTGCTAATTAAATTAAAATGACAGTTGTTAAAAGAACAAATGAAAATAAGAAACATGATTTCAGTTTAGATCTTGATTTATAGCTTACCACATTTCTTTAATGACCAGCATTTATATGTGACCCTGGACCACAAAACCAATCTTAATCATAACTGAGATGTATGCATCATCTGAATAAATAATCTTTCCATTGATGTATGGCTTGTTATGATCGGACAATATTTGTAAATCTGGAATCTGAGGGTGCAAAAAAATCTAAATATGGAGAAAATCATCTTTAAAGTTGTCCAAATTGAGTTCTTACCAATGCATATTACTAATCAAAAATATTTTTTTGTATATATTTACGGTAAGAAATTCACTAAACATCTTCATGGAACATGATCTTAATATCCTAATGATTTTTGGCATTAAAGAAAAATCTATAATTTTGATCCATACAATGTATTTTTGGCTATTTCTACAAATATACCCGAGCGACTTAACACTGCCTTTGTGCTCCAGGGTCACATATTACTTTTTTAGTCAAGTCTGAATACAGGGATTATTTCTTTATCTTTTAAGTTTTTATAATTAATTTAATTCGATTTCAATTTGATAATTTGCATTAAAATGTCCGTTGCATATTCAGGTTGTTCTTTCATTAAAATAGCAGTTGTCAATGAAACAACACATGATGTGCTTAAACCTTCATTCTTAGCTGTTGTAGCTTATTTGATAGCTTGTTTTGTGTATTGTTGATTATTTGAACAGGCTATCAAATAATAGGTGAGGTGGAAGGGAGACTATGAGTCAGTGTGTGTGAGATTAGGATGCTGACTATGAAGTCACTGAGGAAGTTCACTAGGCGTTGGATCGATCATAGTTTCTCTTTCACTCTTGACCTCTTCCACCTCACGCTTGGATCCCTTCTTTAACGCTCGCTCATACACACAGGTGAAGCCTGGGCTGAGGACACACACCTTCACCACCAGACTGGAGAACTGGAGGTTTGGAGAGTGTGTGATGTGCAGGACCGTGCCGTACGCGTTTTCTCCTCGGTTCTCTAAACGCGCCTCCACCAGAACTTTCCTCCGGCTGGCCTCCACCAGACGCTCGCCGCTCGTCCTCTGACGCACACACGGCGGCCACGAGGAGCGCTCGCGTCGCCCGCAGAACTGCCTGAAAGAGACAGAGACATAACAGGGTTTCTGAACGGTATATTTCAGACCTTTTTAAGGGAACACAATATCTCAAAATGTAAATGCATAGAGAGACAATGAGTCATATTAGTAACACTTTAAAGTTTGAAAATACAACTTCCAACAGATTGCATTATTTTTAATTCATGTTACAATTTTTTTTTTATAAAATAAATACTGTAGTTTATGACTTGAATAGCTCGGCTCCAACCACTAGAATATGAAAAAAAACTACTATCTGATCACGATGCAAAAAAAGTGATGTTCATCAGTATTTTTGTCTTGTTTTTCGATGCAAATGCCTAAAGATTCTTCAGTGAAGACATAAGAAGTCTTGTTTTCAGAGAAATGGATCAAGATTAAGTGAGATTATGATTTGATAAGAAAAAAATATCTGCTAACGGTTGACCTAATTCATAGCAAAAGTTTTCATACCCCACTGACAGATTGTTTTCATCTCTTAAGCATAAACTCCCTTGGTTGTGTTCAATCATTCAGACTTCATATCTCAAGTAAATGTATCTTGATTACAGGATGTTTCGATATTTGGACTGAAAAACAAGTAAAACATACTGAGTGAGAAAAGAGTACACTGCAAAAAACGATTTATACTAAGCATTTCTGTCTAGTTTTACATTACAAATATCAAAACAATCTTAAATTAAGACATTTACTTGAGAAGAAAGATGACTTCAGATATTAAGTCTTGTTTTCTGACTTAAGATGATTCTTTTCTTGCTTTAAGCAAAAACTAACAAAATGTTGGTATATTTTTCAAAAACAAGACATCTTGTCATTTTGCTTCTCAAGTAAATGCATCTTGATTTATAAATATATATATATATACATACAAAAAAATGACAAAAATACAAAAATTCTTTTTTTTTTTGCAGTGTATGAATTTAAGACGTTTTACCCGATTTAAGCCACCTATGCACTTACAAGTCTGCAATCCGCCGTAACGCAAGAAGAAGAAGACGCGTCACGCGCCGGCTGTTGTGAACACGCTCAGGACAGTTGGACATTGCGGTGGATCAGAGGTAAAAAAAATTATAAATACTGTTCAGTTTCTTGCACAGACCGATTGTTTTTTGTCTTTAGACCTCAATGTATCGTCACGAGCCGCAAGGTTTAATTTGGTTTTGTCTGTGTATGTTTTTTTTTCTCTCAAAGCCGTGAGCCCCATTGACTGCCATTATATGACTGACAGACTGCGACGGTTTGAGTTAAACCTTCATGTGTGTTCTACTGAAGAAACAAAGTCACCTATAGCTTAGATGCCCTGTAAGCAGATAAACATCACATTTTCATTTTTGGGTGAACTATCCCTTTAAGACCTGCTGAAACCCTGCATAAGGAACGAGGTGTGTTCCAGTGTGCGAGGAAGAGCTGAATTGTGCGTTTGAGGACAAACCTGTGATCTAATAGGTCAGAGCTGCTCTGCAGGACGAGGTTGGGAACGCACCGATCGTCGTTATCACAGCCGTTCCAGAACGGTAGCTGAGAGAAAGAAACGTGGTTTGGAAGGATGCAAGACAAAAGTGTTGTAAGTCTGTGTGTGTGTGTGTGTGTGTGTGTGTGTGTGTGTGTGTGTGTGTGTGTGTGTGTGTGTGTGTGTGTTGACCTCTGACTGCAGACTGGTGGGCCAGCCGTCGTCCAGCACCGGCCCTTCGTCTGCGTTCTGCAGGCCTACGCTAACACTGAAGATCAGGGGTCGTGTGTAATCAGTCACCTCCTGTGTCAACAAACAGCAAGATACCATTCAAGCACTGCAAAGATGACTTGTTTTCCAGTACAAATATCTAAATATCTAAATACCTAAATCAAGATATTTAATAAAATATCAAAATATCTAAGCTTAAAACCACACTGGGAGATATTTTTCTTGTTTAAAGCATACAGTAAAAGCACTTCATTTTCTGAAAAACTCAATATTTAGTTAAAATGTACCGAGATTCAAGAATTTTTAGATATTTCTACTCAAAAGTATATTTTTTGTTGCATTAAACCGTTTCCATATGCATGCACAAACATCAATATTCATGGAAATGTATTAATATTTATACACATTATTAACATGTGATCATCAGCTATTAAATAACTACTAGTGGGGTAGAAACAGTGAAATATTTGCTGCAAACGTGAATCAAGTATGACTGGAGTGGACGTTTCTAAATCAAGATATTTTTATTGCATATTATTACATAGTCCTCTGGAATATTTGAATCTGATTGGTTAATTAATTACAGCATTGGACATTTAAACGTGTGTGTGGGGTTCCTAAATACACAAGCATTAAACGTTTGGGATTGGTAAGATTTTCTAAATGTTTTTGAAGTCTGCTTTTATTTGGTTAAAATACAGTAAAACATGCTTTTACCATAATAACTGCGTTCTATGCTAATCATTACCAGTCTTCAGTGTCAAATGATCCTTCATAACTTATTCTTGTATGCTGATTTCAGCAAATAAAATCTAAAACTTGATTATTCTGATTCTTATAAATATTGTAAACAGTTAATATTTTTGTGGAAAACATAATCCACTTTCTTTCAGGATTCTTTGATGAATTGAAAATTCAAAAGAACAATATTCATTTAAAATAAAATAAAAAATTGTAACATTATCAATGTCTTTACTGGCACTTCTAATCAATTTAATGCATCCTTGCTGAAAAAAAGCATTAATTTCTTGCATTTTTTTTATTCTTACAGACCCCAAACTTTTATATCTCATTGTAGATGCTAGATTCATTAAAACAGAGCTGAAACGGACACAAGCGACTGCAGTGTGAATGCATGTACAGACAGTGGCTCACATGGACATGGAAATACACTTGCTGGCAGTAATCTGAGTCCAGCCACAGGGTGACGTCTCTGGGCTGTGGCTCTTCAGTGCTGTCCAACACGGCTCTGGAGAAATAACCCTTCTCCTCGAAACCAAAGCTGTACCTCAACGCTGAACAGAAAACAATATCTCAGTGTCAACAATAGCAACAGCAAATCCGGTTCATAATGCACTCTTAAAAATAATGCTTCCAAACGGTTTTCACAGCAGTGTCATAGAAGAACACAATGCATTTTTACAATGAAACACATTAAACTCAAATAAATAAATACATAATACAAATTCAAAAAAGCTCCTTAAAAGTATCATAACAGTAGTCTATGACTTGTGCACTTCTTCTGAAGTCCTATGATGCTTTTTGCTGTTTTTGTTACTCGTCTGAGGAAGATTGATTCACTTGTTTGGAAATATACCCACACAGAGAAACTTTGGTTAGATATTTTTAAATCTCATTTATAATGTTGCGTAGGCACAAAACCTGCCCTGAAAGAGGCGTACTTCACTTCCTATGCAAAAGGTGGGATTAGTAAAAAAATCTTGACGGGAACATTTGCGCATATTCCTCTCTCATAATGTAAATAAGCACTGAAATCACATAAAGTCATTACGCAGAATTTAAACAAAACTTCGGCTATATATGAAACATTTTTGTAGTGGATGCGCTTGATCACTTTTCCCGTGGCATGCTACAGTGTGTTTTAATGACAGCGAGGAATAGGCTAATATAGGTGCACAATAATTCACCTTTAAACTGCAGATCTCATGTTATGAGAAAATATTTTTAGCTAGAACAATGGCGGACATTCGGTGGTCGAATGGTCCATTGTCCGGTTTGAATAGGTCCAGTGATAATAATAACTTAATCTACAACCGCAGTTGCACAGAGGTGTTAATGTCGTGTGAAGGCATCTCCACAACATCATGAAAAATAACACTTTATTTGAAGGAAGTAAACTGTAAGAATTGCACGTTTCATTTTTTAAATACGTAAGTGACGTGCCAAGTCTGACAATTACACTGCAATAATATAGGCCTAAATGTTTCCACTAAATATCAAGTGTAAAAGAATGAGATCAACTTTATTCTTTATAACTAATACAAAATATTCTAAAATATTTATTTGATGACCATTTTAAACAGTTTTGTTTTCAATGAATATTTTAATATATTTATTCTAAAACATAACAAGGATATTGGACGACTTTTAGCAACAACAACAAAAAAAAGTTTGGCACAAATAGCATTTATTGTCTGTACTTTTGACAGTGTTAAACATGGTGTCACGTGAATGGGAATATGCATGGGAATGATATGCAGATGAGGTTATGCATCATAAAACTAGGCATTGTAAGCTCCATATATGGTGATTTCTGGGAGGAGTCAGTGTGGAGATGCATGTACGCACAATCTTCCCATGACTGGGATTTATAAAGGCGTACAAGTTTTTGTGCCTACGCACACTTTTGGGATGAAATCCACAGAGAGTTTTATAAATGAGGCCCCAGATCTGAATTAAGATTCACGAGCCATCATTGGGACTTCGGAGCACGTATTGCCAATCTTTCAATTCGCTAACTGATTCACGAGCTCATTCAAATGTTCTGATCTAAATCAATCATTCATGATTCACACTCCGAACTCCTGATCTGAATCAAAAGATTCATGAACCTGTTTCAAAGTTCTGATCTGAATCAAATGATTCACGATACACGCTCCGATGTCCTGATCTGAATCAAAAGATTCATGAACCTGTTTCAAAGTTCTGATCTGAATCAAATGATTCACGATACACGCTCCGATGTCCTGATCTGAATCAAAAGATTCATGAACCTGTTTCAAAGTTCTGATCTGAATCAAAAGATTCATGAACCTGTTTCAAAGTTCTGATCTGAATCAAATGATTCACGATACACGCTCCGAACTCCTGATCTGAATCAAAAGATTCATGAACCTGTTTCAAAGTTCTGATCTGAATCAAATGATTCACGATACACGCTCCGATGTCCTGATCTGAATCAAAAGATTCATGAACCTGTTTCAAAGTTCTGATCTGAATCAAATGATTCACAAACACACTCAGAAGTCCTGATCTGAATCAAATGATTCACAAACACACTCAGAAGTTCTGATCTGAATCAAAAGATTCACGATACACGCTCCGAACTCCTGATCTGAATCAAAAGATTCATGAACCTGTTTCAAAGTTCTGATCTGAATCAAATGATTCACGATACACGCTCCGATGTCCTGATCTGAATCAAAAGATTCATGAACCTGTTTCAAAGTTCTGATCTGAATCAAATGATTCACGATACACGCTCCGAACTCCTGATCTGAATCAAAAGATTCATGAACCTGTTTCAAAGTTCTGATCTGAATCAAAAGATTCATGAACCTGTTTCAAAGTTCTGATCTGAATCAAATGATTCACGATACACGCTCCGAACTCCTGATCTGAATCAAAAGATTCATGAACCTGTTTCAAAGTTCTGATCTGAATCAAATGATTCACGATACACGCTCCGATGTCCTGATCTGAATCAAAAGATTCATGAACCTGTTTCAAAGTTCTGATCTGAATCAAATGATTCACAAACACACTCAGAAGTCCTGATCTGAATCAAATGATTCACAAACACACTCAGAAGTTCTGATCTGAATCAAAAGATTCACGATACACGCTCCGAACTCCTGATCTGAATCAAAAGATTCATGAACCTGTTTCAAAGTTCTGATCTGAATCAAATGATTCACGATACACGCTCCGATGTCCTGATCTGAATCAAAAGATTCATGAACCTGTTTTAAAGTTCTGATCTGAATCAAATGATTCACAAACATGCTCCGATGTCCTGATCTGAATCAAATGATTCACAAACACGCTCCTAAGTCCTGATCTGAATCAAAAGATTCACAAACACGCTCCTAAGTCCTGATCTGAATCAAAAGATTCACAAACACGCTCCGAAGTCCTGATCTGAATCAAAAGATTCACAAACACGCTCCTAAGTCCTGATCTGAATCAAAAGATTCACAAACACACTCCGAAGTCCTGATCTGAATCAAATGATTCACAAACATGCTTTGAAAACCTGATCTGAATCTAATGATTTGCCATACGTGATCCTATTGGAGCGCTTCTAAACAGGGAATAATTTTGTGATGCAATGTTTGAACTGATTTGGAGTTCGAAAAGCTCCATTTCACCCATGTGCTTTTTTAAATCATTACAAGCAATGTCAAATTTTTTATTAAATGGCTTTTTTGAATTGCTTTTTGCTAGTGAACCGCTTGAACTGAATGATCGAAGTTCCAAATTTGAATTTAAATAAATCGAAGTGGTTCCAGCGCTAATAACTCACTTAAGTGAATACGTGTTTGTTCCTCTGCTATTTGTGCCTTTAGCCATGTTTATACTACAGTCAGTACTACTACTGTCTTAGCTTGCTATATTTACTATACTTAAAATAGTTTGACCACTACAATTCAGTTGGTGACAGTTCAGTAAATCAGTTGAAAGCATCCAGTCATCTCATACCATTGAAGTGGATGTTAAATTTTTCAGTATATAATATATTGTAATACATATTTGAGAAATGATTGTTGTATCTGATTGTATTAGTCTATACAGCGTGATAGTCAATGTAAGATGA
>QVTF01006397.1:0-27477 GCA_003573665.1 Oxygymnocypris stewartii
CTCTTTCACAGATAAAAAAAATCTGGTTATTTGTGCTTTTTCCTGACAGGTTTGGTGGCTGGAGACAACATTGAGCCAGTTGAAGGGACAGAAAAAAACTATAAAGAAAGAGAAACTGTCAAGATGAGCTGCTCATATTCTACAAGTAGGGAATATGTTCGGCTTTACTGGTACAGACAGTATCCTAATGGAGAACCCACAGTATTTAGTATTCAAAGGTGCTCGATCATATAGTTCTGAACACACCTCTGATGATCGGTTTTCAGTCGACTACATCACGCACATCCACTGAACTCACTATTACTGATGTACGTCTGTCAGATTCAGCTCTCTATTATTGTGCTCTAAAGAGTTGGAGCCCAGTGATACAAAACATGAGACATGTCGTACAAAAACCTGAAACTCTTTCACTTTGAACTGATCTAGTAAAACCACAATCAAAACCACAGTGTATTCAGCTCTGAATTGAATAAAATATGTGGTCACACCTGTGTAAGACTGAATTGGGCTTTTGTTATAAAGCATAAATGTAAATGAGAAACTTAAGAAAATACGTATTAACAGCATATCCAGATATCATGTATGTGATTGTTTATTTAAATATGTAAAAATACATTTTTATATTTAAAAACTATAATAAAATCAAAATGATGTTAACAGCAATCATTATTATACTGAATTCATGATTTAAAGTAATTGAATGATTTCAATATAATGTAGTAATAGTATTTTCTTGATTTAAGGCTATGTGCTCTGAATTGTCTTCCAACATGAACAACTGACATTATTTATATTTACACTAACACTGATTCTGTCAGGAATCAATCAGGCTCATTTACATCCACAACACAAAGATCACACTCACCTGAATACTAATCACCTGCACCTGCCATCAATCAGCAATCCAACAATCACTGAGCACTACAAAGGAACACACTTCACCTCCATTCCCTGTTGAACCTTGAACTAGGAAAGACCCACTAACCTGCTCTCTGTGCATTTCAGAACTATTGTTCCAGAAATACTTCCAGTTTGTTCCTGCAGTACCACCTTGTGTTACTCACCTGTTTCCCTCGTCCTGAGACTCCACACCCCCCTTGGTGTTCCATGTCCTGCATTCCTTATATTGTGCACTCATACCACATTCCAGTCTACCGTTCTCTGGAAGAGAGAAGAAGGTCATTCTTCAGTATTATTCTCACAGTACCTGTTTGTGCATCTGAACTTACCTGCAGTCCAATGAAAGCTTCAATAAAAGTTGTTCTGAATACTTCTAATCTTGTGATCGAGTATATATCCTGACAGATTCAGTGTTTATATCGTGTCTGACTGAGACTGTGAAATGATTCAGTCTGACTCTTCTCAGAGTGAACACTTGAACAATGGATCTTCATTCAGGTATTCTGCTCTGTCTCAGCTGGTATGCTATTTGGTTGATTAGTATTACGTAAATGTAGATTTTTATTGTAAAAAATTAGTTGTATGAAAAACATCTCACAAAAATTACATTTTTTTTTTAGCTGCTGCATTTGGGAATTAGCCTGACTACATCAGACTTCGTATTCCCGCTCAATTTCAGTTAGCTTCTTTACTCTGATATAGCAAACCAGCTCCCAGATTATCTCCGGCTCCGCACCAGCCGTCCAACCAACGAACAGAGGGCGGGCTGAGAGCCCTGACGTAGACGCTAAGCACAGAATTTAAGATTGTAGTTTAGGTTAGGGAAATCTAAAACGACAGCGGACATGGAAACACAGGATGCTATTCGCTCTGTTGTGGAGAATATTCCCGGCATTTGCCAACTGAAGCCCGAACAAGAAGAGTGTTTGGTTCACATTATGGATGGAGGTGATGACGTGGCCCTAGGTTTTGGAAAAAGTTTAATTTATCAACTGCTACCGATCGTCAGCAAGAAACTGGGCAGGCCAAAGTCCGGCAAGGTGATAATTGTGATTGTGTCCCCCTTGGTTGCCCTCATGGACGATCAGGTTAAGGAGGGCAGCAAAACTCTGTGTGCTGCACAGCTTGGTGTGCACAATGATCGAGAAATCATGGAGGGGAATTTTAGCCTTATGTTCTTTGTAGCCCCGTATCCGGGATTCTCAATCCAAAATGGCGAGCTATGTTGGCATCAACCCTATACCAAGACAACCTTGTCGCCATTGTCGTTGACGAGGCACACGTTGCATACAAATGGTGAGTTTGCATACACGGGTTTGGTTATTAACTTCAACAACTTAATTTATTTCGACATCACCTCAGTTCGAGGCGGCTGAGCCGGAGCATAACATACGTCATAACCAAACGTTATGTGATTGGCTTACGGGTACACCAATGATTTTAAACTTCAGACAAGCCCCCCCCCCCCCCTCCCCCCATGAGAAAGTAAAAGCTTTTCAATTATGCCCTTCCAGACTCTATCTACGAAGCAAAACGAAGTACCAGGCTAATTCATCTGTATGAGATTGCAGAATTTCAGTTATGCCCTATTTGCAGTGAACCAGAAGAGGGCAGTAGGTTTTCAATATTTCATTTGACAAAACAGCAGCTTTTATAGGTCTCCAGTCTCCACAAGCTCCTCCTAGGATAGTCAGTATAATATCAGAAGCAAAACTTACTGTATATTTACAGATTATTCTTCAACATAGACAGTCATGTCACACAGGTTGAGGAATATATTTTTCTTCACAATATTCATTCTTGGTACGACTTATTTAAAACAGCTGTATATTCACGTACGTTGATTATATGTTGTACTGTATTGTACATTAACAATTTTTTAATCTTTACAGAGTGCAGATCAGAGGATGAAGTTAATCAGCCAGACAGACATGTGACTGAAGTTGAAGGAAGATCAGTAACATTACAGTGTAAATATAAAACAGATTCAACACAAGATAATTTATTCTGGTACATCCAGAGAGCAAATTACTTTCCTAAATACATCCTGAGGAGAAGCAAATATGGAGGAGATAATGGCACTGAGTTCCAGGAGAGATTTCACTCTGAAGTGTCATCAAATTCAGTTCCACTGAAGATCCAGGATGTGTGTGTGTCTGACTCTGCTGTGTACTACTGTGCTCTGAAGCCCACAGTGAGAAAACTCAAGTCAAACCTCATACAAAAACACAGAGACATAAACAATGTGCGTGACCGTTTCTTTACAAGACACATTTCTGAAATGTACAAGCTGTAATAAAATCATACTAAATGTAATAGTCAAATGAACTACAATAATAATCATGAAATAAATTTAATATTATCCGTTGATTCTCCAGACTGCTTATCCCGTGTAGGGTCACAGCAATGTAATATTAATTGTATTTAATTCCATAAATTCAACTAAATTCATAATTAATAGTTTTTTTTCTTTTATTTAAGGGCTGTGCACAGTATAATTGCCTTGCAAACATGTAAACAACTGGATTATGATTCATGATGCAAACATAAGTATGTGATTCATCTGATTTTGTTTAAACGAATTACCAAATTATAATTTATCTGTAATTTAACACTGATGGAGAGATTATGGCCCAAAATGACATTCAAAATGTTTCTAAATCTTATGGAGAAAAACTCTAAAACAGTAAACCACTTCTCTCATTACGGTCAAATATAATTTTAATTTAAGCTGCCACACTCTGGCAAATAGTAATAATTTTTCATAGTCTCAAATAAGGTTCACAGATTAATAATACAGTTGTAAAAAAAAATCATGTGATTAGATCTTTCTTCTCTCCTGCACTTCTGAATTGAGCTATAATGAGGGAGGAGGGACTGTGTTCATATCGTGTCTGACTGAGACTGTGTCTAAAATGATTCAGTCTGACTCTTCTCAGAGTGAACACGTGTGCAATGGATCTTCATTCAGTTATTCTGCTCTGTACCTCTGCTGGTATGTGTATTTATTTATTGTTAACAATTGTACTCAAACGTTTCAATAAAAAATTACCAACATTTTTTTTCATCCATTTTTAGCTGTTGTCCTTGGAAATGTCATCAAACCAGACCAAACCAATGTTTTTGCTGAGGAAAGTTCAAGTGTTACATTATCATGTAGTTTTTTCTGCTTCTGGAGCTTCAGATTATCTCCACTGGTACCGTCAGTATGGAAGATCAAAACCTGAATTTCTTGTACTCACCCACAGCAATGCAAAAGATACTCAGCACTCTGTTAACATTCCAAAAAGTGAACATGTGATTCTGAAGATCTCCTCTGCTGCTGTATCAGACTCTGCTGTGTATTACTGTGCTCTGCAGCCCACAGTGACAGGAAACACATCAGCTCTCTACAAAAACCTGTTACAATGAGAGACAAGAGAGAAACTGATAGACAGAGATGAATACAGAGAGAAATAAGCAGCAACTATTTTATACTGCTCATTTAGCAAGTTTAGAATTTCATTTGGAAACCAAGGTCCTAGATTCTGTAAGAAGGGTGGAGAAAGCTCATAGCCCAAGTAGCTTGAAGTCCAGTGTTAAGTTTCCACAGTCTGTGATGATTTGGGGTGCAATGTCATCTGCTGGTTTTGGTCCATTGTGTTTTTTGAAAACCAACATCACTGCACCCGTTTACCAAGAAATTTGGGAGCACTTCATGCTTCCTTCTGCTGACCAGCTTTTTATAGATGCTGATTTCATTTTCCGGCAGGATTTGGCACCTGCCCACACTGCCAAAAGCACCAAAAGTTGGTTAAATGACCATGTTGTTGGTGTGCTTGACTGGCCTGAAAACTCACCAGACCTGAACCCCATAGAGAATCTATTGTCAAGAGGAAAATGAGAAACAAGAGACCAAAAAATGCAGATGAGCTGAAGGCCACTGTCAAAGAAACCTGGGCTTCCATACCACCTCAGCAGTGCCACAAACTGATCACATCCATGCCACGCCGAATTGAGGCAGTAATTAAAGCAAAAGGAGCCCCTACCAAGTTTTGAGTACATTTACATACACCATGAAATGGTGGGTTTTTTGTTAAATGTGAGCCAAAATCACCACAATTAAAAGAACCAAAGACTTGAATTACTTCAGTCTGTGTGCATTGGATTTATTTAATACACGAGTTTCACAATTTGAGTTGAATTACTGAAATAAATGAACTTTTCCACGACATTCTAATTTATTGATGTGGCAACCACAGGGACGAAGGACACTATATACGTTATATGTTTTAGTTTAGACTACACCACCCTGGGAGTTTCACCCAGAGAATACTATCCGCGCACAGGTTCCCCACTAACGACAGAAAAACATGGAGACAGATATTTGTACAAAATTACCGAAAAGTTTATTATAATTTATAATAAAAAAACCACACACAGAAACATGACAAACCTCAAACCATCAAATACAATGTTCACAAAAAGGAAGCTGCGGCCTTGCAGGAGATGTGTACGTTCCCCTCACACACACACACACACAGCACAAAGAGCCCCAGTGAAATGATCGGTCACGGCACACGTTGTAGACACCACCACCAAAGATAGGAGGGAAACGATCAATTTCCTAAGCCAAAAAGGCCGCAGCTCCTAAAGACAAACACACTCTCCACACAAAAAAGAAAAGATTAATAAAAAGGTTATACAAGCTAACAGGTGGATGGCAAATACTCATCCACCTACAGGCCTTGATGTTCAACCCTAATAGGCCCAATCCAATAAAAAAAAAACAAAGTAAACAAATTTTAAAAGTAAACTTAACAAAATTCAATAAAACAAGACAATTATTATGTTCTATACATAAATCAACACTTCAAATGAATAAATATATGAAATAAGTCAATTCACAAATATTAAATTAACCAAGAAAGACAATTTAAGACATGACAAATTATGCAAAAGAAAGAAAACCGCCCAAAGAAATAAAAACCACAAGTTACTCCTGCAAAGCAAGATATCACACGAAAAAGATAATTTGAGAGTTGAGATTTAAGATATGAGTATGTAGCAAACACCGCAGTACGTATCAAAACATTGTATCACAGCAGTATCAAATGGTCTATAAACAAAACAGCGGTGACACTGCACGAACTGTAGTTCTCCTGAAATTCACACAAATGATTAAGACAATCTATATCTGCAAATATACATTTTTAAAAGGAGAAATGCGATGTGACCTACCGTAGCTGCGAGGCCAGGCACCCAAAAGGACATTCGATCAATAGTTTAATGCAGTCGTCATTCACCCACCAAAATCACGAACTAACAAAACAAATGCAGGAGAGTTGCCACGTAACCCATTGCTACACTTTAATAAGACGACAACAATAAATTAAAAACCCGTCATACCCGCACCTGAAGTCCACAGACACCCGCACAACAGCCATCCGACTGAAGTCAAAACCACGTTTATAATGAAACGCAAATGGGAAATTGTTGTCCGCCCAGAACGGTCACAGCCGCGTGCAACAAGAGGCAAACAGGCGAGTTCCCAACAACGTGCTGAAAATGGTCACAGCAGCGTGCAGCATAAAGCAAACAGGCGAGCGTTCACAGAAGACGCGCAAGGAGCCTAAATGCAAGCGCAAATTAATGACGTCACATAACTGGGTGTGGGCTTTCAGCTCATTATGCCACATTGAGATGCACCTGTATGACAGTTTTGCTTTAATGATGGTCCACAGAGGAGCTTTTGGATGCCAATGACAGCTGTCTCATCAAATGTAATATTGAGCACCTACTGCCCTCTTTTGGTTAGCAAAAACAAAGTATGTTGCATAAGCGGCATCTCAAGTTTAAGTCAAGTTAACTTTACTGTCATTCTGCTTTAAGTGGAGACATACAGGGGAATGAAATGTTGTGCCTCACAGGAACACAGTGCTACATATATAAATATATAAACCTACATATACCTAAAATGTTGAAAGAAGTGATCTAACTATACATATACTTTACATAAATACTTTACATATACTTTAAACAAATACTTTGAATGTAACAACAATTACTAAAATAAATGAACTTTTCCATGACTTTCTAATTTATTGAGATGCACCTGTAAATATTTGCATTGCTATAAAGTCTCAATGTCTAAATACTTTAATGGTTTGAATTGATTGATTGCATTTTTCCATAAAAAGTAAAGTGTGTTTGCGATATAATTTTTGTATACCTTGATTTCATAAATCAAAATTGTATAGTTCACAGGTTTGGTGGCTGGAAGCAACATTGATCCAAATAAAGGGACAGACAATTTCTCTACAAAAAGAGAAAAAGTGAAGCTGAGCTGTTCATATATAGTACAAGCTTTACTGGTACAGACAGTATCACAACAGAGGAACACAATTCTTATTATACAAAAATGAATGGTCATGGGGTGATTATGAAAACACCTCTGATGATCGGTTTCATTTGACTGCATCACTTACATCCACTGAACTCACTATTACTGATGTGCATCTGTTAGATGGCTATTAGGTCAAGAATAGCCAAAAATAGTGGTGTTGACTATTTAAATTAAGGTTATTTAAGTTTTACATTTTTTTTTCTTTTTTTTTCTGCTTAATCCAAAATTCTGCTCAGCAAATCCAAAGCCACATGTGTTTGCTACATTAATGATATGTGGCTATCCCCTTGTAATTAAATGGTATTGATATAGTAATTTCTGGGATCAAAGCAAAAGAAGGACATTCTAGATTTGTTTTTTATAAAATGAATCTCTCTCTCTCTCTCTCTCTCTCTCTCTCTCTCTCTCTCTCTCTCTCTCTCTCTCTCTCTCTCTCTCTCTCTCTCTCTCTCTCTCTCTCTACAAGATTCTGTTAAGATTCTCAATTTACATGATCCATTAACTCTCAAATGGATCAAACAACAGTGGGGGAAAAAAGTTTCAACAAAACCTTAAGCTCAGTTTTTCTGTCAGTACAGGGTGTGTGTGTTAACTGCTGTTTACTATGTGATCAGCAGCGCACTGTAACTGATATACACAAACATACTGACATTCTGTGCAGTTTCCAACATAAGCATTTTTCCCTCTATTTTGATCAAATAAACACACTCCAGCAGTGGGTGGAGCTTATTCACACAGAGTGCGAGAGTGAAACAGTTATTCAGATACTGTTGCCATCACTGTCTCTCTGAAGATATCATGTTTCTCTTTACCTGGATAATAATCCAACTTTGCATGGGTAAGAGATATGTTTATTTTAATACAAATAATATATTATTATACAATTATTTTGTGATAAAAAACTAAACAAAAAATTAATTTGAGGCTTTTCATATATCTATATTTTTTTGCTTGATTAATCAAGACTCGTTTCTTTTCCACAGAATCTTCTTTTGCTGACACAATCCAACCATTGTCTTCAGAAAAATATGTTGTTGAGGGTAAAAATGTGACTCTGTCCTGTAATTACAGCACCAGTACTGGCAATGTTAACTCTCTCCAGTGGTATCGACGGTATATCGGAGCTAAACCAGAGTTCCTACTTCTTGTCGATGAATATTCAAGTAAATCTGAGCCTGATCTTCGTCTGTATTCAAAAGCAACAAAAGAAATCAAACGTGTGGATCTGGTGATCTTCTCTGCTGCTGTATCAGACTCTGCTCTGTACTACTGCGCTCTGCAGCCCACAGTGACAGGAAACACAAGAACACTCTACAAAAACCTTTCCTCATTTAATCCAATGAGACAAATCATAGATACAGAGTCAAAGACTAAAACAGAATCTGTCAACTGCAGCAGTTAGTAAGAATGATACTAGTGAATGATAAGAAATAAACTGATAAAAGTTAATACGTTTACATATATACAGTATATAACTTAAATGAATCAATGTGAAATTAATGTGACATAAAAAATGTACAAAACGTGGTAATATTGCTAATGACATTAAAACTTTACAAAAGTAGCCAATAGTTAAAGTTTCAATATCTTATTGTGTAATGTGCAGGTATAATGTGCCACAAGGTGGCACTGTTCTTAGACATTCACTGAAACTGCAACAGAATTAGTCAAATTTATAGTGCATTTTTAATATCATGTGAAAAGTGACCAAAAGGCACTTTTATGTAATTTATGTAAATTACAATTTTAAGTACTTTTTTCATATATCATACTATTAAACACACTATTATTTAAGGTTCTAAGCTTTCACTGGTTTCACACTCACAGAGATCAGGAAGTTCCTGAATGTCTTGATAACTACAGCAGAAAGCATCAGTAACACAGAGTCAGAGCACAGAGAGCATTAACACACAACTGATCTGATCATATTCACCATGAACAAATACATGCTGCTGCTTTTCATTATGGCATCAGGTGCGTCATTTATTATTACTTCAGATCTTTTAGCAACAGCTTTAAAAACCCTATAAAACACTGGATAATATTTGTATTGATTTTTTTATCAAAACTATTTTAAAGTTGTAAAGTTGTCTTTACTGATATACAACACATAACCTAAGACAAAGTTAGTTAATATTGTGCTTAATGTTTGCAGATGTGATGGCTGTGGACAAAATTGAGCCAAATAAAGGGACGAGCATCATCAAAACAGAAGGAGAGACTGTAACACTGAGCTGCTCTTATGATTCAGACAGTGAATATGTACTTCTTGGATGATGCTTGGATGAGCTTTATTTGTCACATACACAATTATACAGAGTATAATGAGGAGTGAAATGTGTTCTCTGCATTTAACCCATCCAAGTGTACACATTTGGAGCAGTGGGCAGCCGACTGTGCAGCGCCCGGGGAGCAGTCATTGACTTCCTGTCGGAGCCGGGATTCGAACCCACAACCTTGGGTTACCTCGGGTTTCAAGTCCAACACTCTATCCATTTGGCCAACGACTGCCCACTGGTACAGACAATATCACAATGGAGAACCTCAATATTTATTACGTGAAGGAGCACGATCAAACTCTGTTAAGCACAGCTCTGATCCTCGATTCCTGTCAAGCACTTCTCGTATATTGACTGAACTCATTATTAGTAGTGTGACGGTGTCAGATTCAGCTCTTTATTACTGTGCTTTAAGAGTTGAAGCCCAGTGATACAAAACATTAAACAAGTCGTACAAAAACTACAAGCCATTTTTTACTTTGAAGCTATTATTATGAAAACCAAATCAAAACCTCAATGTGAGATAATAACTGCAAACACCTGCGTGAGGTTGAGGGAATAAATTTTTTACAAAAGGAATAAAAGGACAAAACATTTATTTTCAAAAAGGTACAAATGCTTACAAGAGTTAGGTTTGCAACTGTGTGTTACAGAAATGTACTACATGTGTGCAACACTTCAGTCATGTTTCATTTGCAAAAACCATAATGCTTCTCCATAAGTATACTGTACATTTACATTTATCAGACGCTTTTATCCAAAGCGACTTACAGTACATTCAGGTTATACATTTTTTTATCAGTATGTGTGTTCCCTGGGAATTGAACCCATGACCTTTGCGCTGCTAACGCAATGCTCTACCACTGAGCCACAGGAACACTATATGAACATGTGTTTCATGTAGTTTTGTTTTTTTAAATACTGTTGTGACACTAAAATACGTTATAAGTTAATTTTAACTTGTGTAACAAAATCTACTATGCATGCACTTAGAATTAATATTATAAATGGACAGAAAATTTGTTTCACATAATGGTAGAAGCAATGAGCCAGGCCCTAAGAAAAACTATTCCTTCAAAATAAAGCTTCTCTTTTGCCTTGAAGTGTCAAAAGAGGAGGGACTTAGATCTGACATGATGTAGTTATGATATGAAACATGAAAACACGTCATACAAAAATCTGAAGCTTTTTTCCCCATTTTGGTATTATCTAGTGAAAACCACAATCTATCCATCCCTGTTGAGGCCTGTCATAAAACTTCAAAGACACTTTTGTGGTTAATTTTATACACGTAGTCTTCAAGTACCTTAATTAATTAGAATTTTAATTTACATTTTAATTAGTACTATTTTCTAAGAAAATTAAAAATATTTTTTATATAAAAAATATTACAAATAAATGAATAAAATGAATTTTGAGTTCATGAACACAAAAAAGTACTTGTGCCTTTTGTCCACCACAATAAAATTCAAAATAAACTGATGAACAAGTTGCTGGATTTGTTTCACATTTTCATGTATTGTTTTGGTCATGAACCTGGATTTCAGATGTTTTTGGATGTGCCACAGGAAGGAGTCAAAGGAACCTCTTCAAACAAACTCTGTAGTGTAGATCAATTGCATTTGTGTACTCCCTGTACACACATGACTGTACAGCTACACACAGCTTCAATGTCATCGTCAAATTTGCTGATGACACAACGGTGATAGGCCTGATCACCGACAACGATGAGAGGGCCTACAGAGAAGAGGTGAGTACCCTGACTAAATGGTGTCTGGAGAACCACCTCTCACTCAACATCGACAAGACCAAGGAGCTGGTGGTGGATTACAGGAGACAGAACAGAGAACACACACCCATCACCATCGACAAGACACCTGTGGAGCGGGTGAGCAGCTTTAAGTTCCTCGGCGTTCACATCACAGAGGATCTCACATGGTCTGCTCACACAGATGCAGTGCTGAAGAAGGCACATCAGCGTCTCTTCTTCCTGAGGCGGCTGAGGAAGTTTGGAACGAGCCCCAGAATCCTCGGGTCCTTCTACACCTGCACTGTGGAGAGCATCCTGACCGGCTGTATCACCGCCTGGTTTGGAAACATCACCGCTGGCAACCGCAGGGCTCTGCAAAGGGTCGTGCGAACTGCCCGCCACATTGTTGGAGGTGAGCTTCCCTCCCTCCAGGACATCTACACCAGGCAGTGTACAAGGAAAGCCCGGAGGATTATCAAAGACTCCAGCCACCCGTCCCACAGACTGCTCTCTCTGCTGCCCTCAGGGCGACGTTTCCGCAGCATCCGATCCCGCACTAGCCGACTGAGGGACAGCTTTTTCCTTCAGGCTGACAGGCTAATGAACAGTCAGAAATAACTCATCTGCATTTATATTAGACTTCATTTTTAAAGCAAGAAAGATGACAGACACAAACATTCATATGTAAATATTAGTGGTGGGCCGTTATCGGCGTTAACGCGAGACTCTTATCGGGCGATAAAAAAAATATTGCCGTTAATCTATTCTCAAAGTTGGGTTGGGAGCTGGGTCTATACTACGCAAGCTATGATGACTTTCACCCTGATATTTTAGCGCGGATGTATACCTAGCCGAATTGCACTGTAGGGGGCGAGAACGAGTCTTCGAACTAGAGGCTCGCAGTCCGTGATGGACAGATTGTTAACGGCTGGTCTATGTGGTAATACAATCGGGCAGGACATCCAAACGCTCACCTATCATTCATCAACCTCAAATATGGCTTTTCATCTGAAAGATGTATGTAGTAGCAACTTTACATGGCCGCTCAATATGATGTTAACCTAGAGAAATGTGCGCTATTGAAGTGTTTGTGTGGCGAGAGGAAGCGCGTTTGCGGCGGTGCGCGTTTGCTCCGGTGCGCTCACTTGCTCTTAAAATCTCCGTCATTTTTGGTCATACAGATAAAAGTAGCCTAATACATCTTTCGAATCTGTAAAGACTCTACGTTTATTTGCGTGCACTCAGAATAACAACGAAACGTTGCGCTTTTAAGCAAACAGGATGCGCTTTAGGTCTCATGTGAACTTGAGCGAGAAACTTCGAAACTTTATAGATATATAAAAATATATCTATAGAGAGTGAAATGTCAAAAAAATAAAATAGAAGACGTGTGTGTTAGCATGGATGATTTACATGAAATTTTATCTGTGCAACACTGTGCATAAGATGGCTTTCAGTTCAATATAATAACAAAAAACAACATTTTGGGTTTTTATTCAACTAATAAGGTGGGCACGCTGTGATCTGTACTATATTTTTACTGTAATTGACAGTTATCGGCAAAAAAAACAAAAAACAACAACACGGGAGTGGGAGGGAATGGGAGTCATTCTTCCGGGAGTGGAACGGGATTTTCCTCCAGTTTTTTCGTGGGATTGGGACGGGAAGAGATTAAAGTTTGTGATGCATTTTGGAAACAGGAGATGAGCCCCTGGTCTAATTCGCCACCTGGCTTGAGAAACCCGTTCTCATAGACTTACTTTTAGTCATTATTTGGGTAGCACACATATTCTGAATGCCTTCGGCAGAATTCAAATGAGCCATTTTAATCTAGATTAATCTAGATTAAAAAAATTAATCTATGCCCACCTCTAGTAAATATGTTTTCTTGATTTAAAGGATGTTCACAGCATAACTGTCTTACTAACACGTGAACAACTGGATTATGATGCATGATGGAAACATAATTATGTGTTGCATTTGATTAAAGAAATACCAAATTAGAATGTATCTGTAATTTGATGGACAGATAAATGTGTTTCACATGATGCTACACTGTTGTGAGTAGGGCCCAAAATGACATTCAAAATGTTTCTGATACTGATGGAGAAAAAACTCTAAAACACTAAAACAGTTACCCATTTAAAGCAGCAATCATTACTGTCAAAATCATATTAATTAAAATCACACCTTGTCAAATAGTGTTTATCATTGATCATTTTTCTGCTTAAGCATCAGCTTATTCTGTATTTCTTTGGTGTGGTTTATTTTGCTATTCAGTTACTTGTCTTTCACTTCAGAATTTGTTATTTATGTTATCTATTTTTATTATTGAACAGCACATTGGTCAGTGGACTGTTGTTTTAATAGTGCTTTATAAATAAACTAAATCAAACTTAACTTTAATTCTTATAAGGACAATCATATTCTAAATAAGGATCCAAGATTATTTTGGTTTATTTGTTTGGTACAGTTGTAAAAATTGTTCATGTGATTAGATCTTTCTTCTTTTCTCAACGTCTGAATTGAGCTATAATGAGGGAGGAGGGACTGTGTTCATATCGTGTCTGACAGAAACTGTGGTTGAAATGATTCAGTCTGACTGTTCTCAGGGTGAACACTTGTACAATGGATCTTCATTCAGTTATTCTGATCTGTTTCTCAGCTGGTACTTATTTACATATTTATTTGTTTAACAATTTTACTAAAAACTTTTCACTAAAAAGTTACCACATTTCCTTTTCAGCTACTGTCTTTGGAAATGTCATCAAACCAGACAAACCAGACGTTTTTACCGAGGAGGGTTTAAGTGTTACATTATCCTGTAGTTTTTCTGCTTCTGGAGGTTCAGATTATCTCCACTGGTACCGTCAGTATGGAAGATCAAAACCTGAATTTCTTGTACTCACCTACAGCACTGCAAACAAAGCTAAGGTGTCTGTTGAAGATCCAAGATTCACTGTTAATGTGACAAAAAGAGAACATGTGGAACTGAAGATCTCCTCTGCTGCTGTATCAGACTCTGCTCTGTACTACTGTGCTCTGCAGCCCACAGTGACAGGAAACACATCAACACTGTACAAAAACCTGTTACAATGAGAGACAAGAGAGAAACACAGAGACAGAGAGGAAAACAGAGAGAAAGAAGCTGTAAGTAGCAACTAAACCAATGAAGAATACAACAACAACAAACAAACAAAAAACAAAAAAGCAGGTAGTACCAAAATCAAAAGGTACACACTGGTCCCTATGATCCCTATGAAGCTGCTTTTTAACGCCTGTAATTCAGTCAACTGTCAAACAAACCACTTCATATATTCACCAATTGCAATAAATAGTGCATGTTGATGTATGCCACAGGATGGCAGTGTTCACACACTTTCACATGGAGATACTGCTATGTTCCTTTCCTATAAAAGAGAAATATAGTCATACTACAAAATTATGTTAACGTTTTATATTGCACAAATTATATTGAAAATATACTTAGATAACAGAAAATATATAAATCAAGAAACCACATATTCTTCAGGTTACTTAACATTTCTATGCTAATGATAAAGAGTAAAAACATGCAGGCATCAAATATTTGTGCCTTTACAACCTAAATTCAGAAGTTGGATGTATATCGGTGTAAGCGTACAGTATATTTCACAGGCTTCTTCATATTGGCACTTTTTGGGTTAGTTGTTTAACCCAATAAATGTATAATGTATATAAGAATAATGTTCTTTTTGAAGAAATACTCCATTGCATAGACTCTGTGCTCCATCATCAACATTATCATGGTTTGTGCACAGTGATGAAGCTGAAGTACACCAACAGTGGTTTAATTAACATGCTTCTGATGTTGTTTTTGCTGTAGACTAAACCCCCATGTGAAACGTAACATATACAATGTTCTCTGAATCGATTATAAAATAACATAGTTATCTAACACAGTTCAATAACAGTCATCAACAGCAGCAGGAAGTTCAGAGAGGAGGAAGTTCCCGTGTGTGTTTATGTCTGATCTGCAGTGACTTACAGCTCAGAGCACTGAGAGACTCAACAGAGAACTGATTGAACATGGACCGATGCTTTACACTGATTCTCATTGTGGGAACAGGTATATTATTTACTGGGAAAATTACAAAAATATTTATTTACAAAAATGTATGATCTTTTAAAATTCTAAAACCCAAAAGGATATATTGATATTATTTTGACAACTTTGCTTTCACAAATCAAAAATCTGTTATATGCATTCTTACTGTTGACAGGTTTGGTGGCTGGAGACAACATTGAGCCAGATAAAGGGATAGATAAAATCTCTGAAGAAAGAGAAACTTTCAAGCTGAGCTGCTCATATAGTACAAATAGTGAATATGTTGTGCTTTACTGGTACAGACAGTATCCTAATGGAGAACCACAGTATTTATTACTCAAAGGTGCCCGATCACGCTATGATGATCACACCGCTGATGGTCGATTTAAGTCGGCTGCATCACGTACATCCACTGAACTCACTATTACTGATGTACGTCTGTCAGATTCAGCTCTCTATTATTGTGCTCTAAGAGTTGTAGCCCAGTGATACAAAACATGAGACATGTCGTACAAAAACATTAAGCTCTTTTTACTTTGAAACTATCTACTGAAACCACAATCAAATCCACAATCTATCCAGCTCTGAATAATAAAATATGTGGTAACACCTGTGTGAGTTTGAATTAGACATAAAAAACTCCCAAAAACACTAACAATGAGTTCAGATATTACATTCTTTGTGGTTCCTTTTATACACAAACATATTCTAAAACATAATTTCTTAATTGCTTGTCTTCGTGCGGTAAAACAGAGAGCCAGTAGAGGGAAGTCACTTAAGTGAGATTTGTTGAAAGGGTGAGATCTCTGGCTTTTCCAATATTAGGACTCCTTCTACTTCAAGTGTCTTTCAGCACCACTCCTGTTGAGCTCAAGGCTCTGTTGACTCTCCAACAGGATCCAGTATTTGATATTATCGTTCAGTCTGTTGGGTTCATTTTCATGGCTTTGGCAGTGACTTCAGAGCTTCTTCTCCCACTGACACACAGACTATTGTCATGCTCAAATCTAGTCCTCAACAAACCAAAGCCATATACATTATTTATGGCCAAAAGCATGTGAAAACCCCTTTTAATTGAAAGGCTTTTCTAATCCAGTAATTTTACATTTATTAATTTAGCAAATGCTTTTACTCAAAGAGTCTTTGTTATTTCTATAATAAAACAACATTCTGTTTGCTTTTTAGTCTTGCTGCAAGAAAGATACATTATAAAAACTTTTTTTTATAATAGTACAGAAAGTAAAAAAAAAAGTCAGAAAGGGATTTATTGCATTAAGATTATTTCAGCTTTTGTCTTTGAGAGAGACCCTTTATAATTGAATAAAAACAATGTAATTTCAGAAGTTGGCCACTGTGTTGCATAATCTATGATGCTGATTTATGAAGTCTCTGCTATATGTGTATATCCTCTGCAAACAGATTTGCACTGTTAGACTTCAGATTAATGTTGCCTGCTGCACATAAACTATGTTAATCTGGCTGATGAAATTACTTTTACTGGCAGTAGTTCCTGTTAAGTAAGTTCAATTAAAACTTACATAATGCATGATCATTACATATCTGTGTTTTTTTCCTGACAGAGTGCAATACACAGGATACTGTAAATCAGCCAACAAGAGTTCACACAGCTTCTGAACATGAGATGGTTAAACTTCACTGCACTTACAGTACCAGTGATTCATACTCTTATCTTTACTGGAACCAACATAAAACCAGTGGATTCACAGTTTACATGCTCCGTAAACTCTCGACTGGATCAAGCAGCAGTGAAAAAGAATTTGAGGAAAGCTTTCATGCAGATCTTAACAAATCCTCAAGCTCAGTTTCTCTGTCAATCAGGGATGCGTGCATCTGACTCTGCTGTTTACTACTGTGCTCTGCAGCCCACTGAAGCACATAAACATCCTGACAAAAACGAAGAGTTCTGAAACATACAGTTTTAACATGAGTATGTTTTTCACTGCTGTTGCAGAATGAAACACTCCAGCAGTGGGTGGAGTTTATTCACACAGATGAGAGTGTGAGACAGAGTCAAACAGTTGTTTAGATACTATTTTTGCCATCCCTGTCTCTCTGAAGACATCATGTTTCTCTTGAACTGGATAATAATTCAACTTTGCATGGGTAAGATATATTATTTTAAGCATCTTAGCAATATTCTTATAAAAATCCTTTAAAATCCATTTAGAGTTGCATATACAGTGTGTTTATTTATTTATTTTAATTTTTTTGTTTTGTTTTAATAAGTAGTGCCCTTTTCTTTTCACAGGAAATTCTTTTGGTGACACGATACAACCATGGTTTCCAGAAAAACATGGTTCTGAGGGTGAAAATGTGACTCTGTCCTGTAACTACAGTCTCTCTAGCGGCACTAATGTTAATTTCCAGTGGTACCGCCAGTATCCCGGAGCAAAACCAGAGTTTTTACTTCTTGTCACTGAATATTCAAGCAAAACCGAGTCTGAACTACGTCTATATTCAGAAGCTAAAAAAGAAATCAAACGTGTGGATCTGGTGATCTTCTCTGCTGCTGTATCAGACTCTGCTCTGTACTACTGCGCTCTGCAGCCCACAGTGACAGGAAACACAAGAACACTGTACAAAAATCTGGTATACAGAATTGCATCTATATTACACAAAACAGCTTTAGCAACAATACAAAAACTGTTACAAAATACTAGTAATATTAACACTGAAGTCACCTGAGGTCTTTTTGAAGACCATCGTGATACCAGTTACCAGTTACGTTTGGAATAACAGAACGTGAGTCAGCATTATGAGAGACATGAAATTAACGCCAATTTCAGTTACTCTGATGAGCATCAGCATTAAAACACCACTCAATGATGGTAAATATTAGGAAATATCACACTGCTGCTGAATGCTACAATTGACTGATCAAGTGTAGAGAGCAGTCAAGTCTTTATTCACTGTTTCAGTGAATAAAGTAATATAGGCTAATCAAAGGCCTGAATGTATAGTGTATGTATATCTTAAGATTAATCATTATACATGTAGTAATCCTTAAGTGATATACTGTAGTTTAATATATACACAATACTACAGTCTTCTTCACAGAGGCTCCTCCCAGCAGTCAGATCAAGTGATATGAATTTACTGCTGCTTTAACAGATGCAGAAAGAGGAAGAGGAGCACAACATCTCTGCATATTTTTTTAAAAGTCTGCAATTTCAATTGTATATAATGGCACTCTGGAAATGTACTATTGTGATCATAGTTTTATACATCTGGGGTGAGTAGCACTATTAAATAACTATTCTTTTCAAATATATTTAAAATGAATTTTCCTTATGTGTGTATTTTTTATATTTAGTCATATTGTTTTAATTCAATTTCAGGTTGTAATTCTCAATCTCAAGATAAAGTTGATCAGCATAAAAGGATTCAATCTGCTTTTGAAGGTGATACTGTAACGATTGACTGTACATATCAGACTACTTATACAGGCCCGACTCTCTTCTGGTACCAGCAGAAAGGCAATGAAAATCCAAAGCACATGTTAAATAAATTCTCTAAATCTGGAAACAGTGAGGAAGAATTCAAGGAGAGATTTCATGCGACTCTCAACAAAACTGCAGTTCCTCTGACGATCCAGGATGTGCGTGTGTCTGACTCTGCTGTGTACTACTGTGCTCTGAAGCCCACAGTGACTGAAACACTCTCAACACTCATACACAAACCCTGACAATCCAACATCATTACGCAAACCAATGTGATTTATTTTTACATTTATTTTTATTTTTATTTGATTAGATTAAATTGTTTAGTCTATGATTTCATTTTTATGACCTATATATATACTCTAGTTTAGGTTTCTTTTACTTAAAATTTATATTCGATTTACATGATCTAATATAATATTTAGTTACTTTTAAATATGCATTAATTTCCCCTTACTCTTGGTTTCATTTGATTTCATATTACTCATGCCACTATAATTATATTATCACCATGAATTGGTTATTGCTATTTAAACCCGTTTTGTGAATGTGTTGTGTTCTGAAAGGTGTGAACGACCAGAAGAGGGCGATATACACTCAACATTAACATTTAATGAACTGTTCATCCTTCTTTAAGGAGATAAAATATACATTTATTTTAAGTAAATTAATTTGCAGGTATAATGAATGAGACCTCTAATGTGTAGGTGAAACCCAGGATTTCATGAACCATAAACTTGTATTTAAAACAATATAAACAGCAGTAGGTCAACATAAACATCCACCATAATGACAAAGATAATCTTAGTGATCAGATGAGCTTGATTTCTTAATTTGTGGTTTTCTGATTTTACTTCAGTGTTCATCAATCAAAAGTTTAATATTAATACTGTGTTTTCATCCTCATATATTGACATAAAGGTGGAGCCTGTGAGGATCTGAAATAGAGCAACTCAACGTTTGCTTTGTTCAGTGCAAACATGACCATCCTTTGTGTTCTGCTCCTGCTATTGATGATTAAAAGTAAGAAGTTACTGATTCTTGCAACCTTTAATCCTTTGATCAAATAATGTCATAAATCTGGAGTTTGATACAGTGTTAGGATGTTTCATTTATTTATTTATTATGCTGTTGAACACTGATTTCATTGTAATATATTAATATTCATTCTTTGGGTAAGTTAAATAAAAAAAATATTATGGTTGTTTTGCAGAGGAGACATTTGCACAGTCAATAACACCGCTGGAAAACAAGGCACTTAAATCTGAGGGAGAAAAAGTCACTCTATCCTGTAAATATGATGGAGCTGTTGATAACCTGCACTGGTATCGTCAGTATCCAGGATCCAAACCGGAGTTCCTCGCATATATTTATCCACATGGAGTCACAAGTGACCCTCTTCCTGATCGCCTCACACCTAAAGTTGATAAAAACAACAATCTTGTGAGCCTGGAGATCTCCGACGCTGAAGTAACAGATTCTGCGCTGTACTACTGTGCACTGACGCCCACAATGACAGGAAACTCAACTACACTGTACAAAAACCTCCTGAACAATACAACTCAAAAATAATGAAATATATATTTCAGAGAATATCATAATTCAGACAAGTGCTGGTATGTAGAAAGAAAAGGAGTCGTAATGCATCAAAGCATCTAATGAAAAAAAAGTAAAATAAATGTATCTATAAAGGCATGGATTTATTAGATATGAGAAATAAATAGTCAATTGATGTAAGAAAAGAAAAGGCTCCAACAGAATTTTACTTTTTGGGTAACTCTTTATTTTATGGTCCTATTCTCACTATTAACTAGTTGCTTACTATCATGCTTGACTAGCATATTAGCTGTTTATTAGTACTCATTAAGCACATGCCTTATTCTGTATGACCATATTTAAGATCCCTTAACGGTTAACAGTAGTGTACACACAGTAGTAAACACAATGCTTTTTGAAATCAACAGAAATTGGATGTTGATATATTCTGTTATAGTTATATTTCTACTGGAGGAGGTGGAGCTCTAAGCACTGACACATATTGTGATCTTGTTAAAACCCTTCAGAGACTGTTGCAGAGCTCATTTAAGCTGAATTAGTGAACACAGACAATGGTACGCCATTCTGTTATTCTGCTATTTGTCTTTACATGTAAGTATTCATTTTCTTGCACTGCATCTTAGTATTTATACCATTAAAATATCACTGAACACACTTGATTCATTCTAAATACACATTCATAAAAGCTGATTTATTTTTGCAGGTACCACATATGGAAATGAAATCAGACCAACCAAAACTGAGGAGTTTGCTGTTGAGGGTTCAAATGTTACATTATCCTGCAGTTATTCGTCTGCACAGTATTTATTATGGTACCGTCAGTATCCCGGATCAGCTCCTGAATTCCTTGTAATCCTCTTCTATGGTGCAAAAGATACTAAGAAGTCTGATGTAGATCCCAGATTCACTGCTAAACCCAACAAAGAAAAGCAAAACCAAGTGGATCTAGTGATCTCCTCTGCTGCTGTATCAGACTCTGCTCTGTACTACTGCGCTCTGACGCCCACAGTGACAGGAAACACAAGAACACTGTACAAAAACCTGACACATCTGAGAAGACTTAGGAAATACTTAAATACCTACGAAGATGACTATTTTTTTAAGATGTCACTACACAATAAACTTCAAGTGTTCACCAGAGCATGTGTAACAGTTTGAGAGATTTCATAATTGTTTATATATTAAGTTGCAAAAACAATATTAAATGTATTTTATGAATATGCATTTGTTATTAATATTAAATAAAAATAAATATTACATTAAATAACCAACATGAATGAATAAACTATAAAATTACTTTGAGATCTTTAATATTGTAGAAATTAATTGTTATAAACTGATTTAAATAGTTTATATAAAACATATGGAAAATATGTAAACAAAACAGCTATTGAAATTCACTTTATGTTCTTCTATCTAGATTCTAGAAGACCATACAACTGTTTGATTGATCTAATAATAAGAATTTTTTTTTGCATTTGGTTACAGTAAAATACATCCTTCACTTCAACTGAACACATTATTAAAGAACTGAATCTCACATTCATCTTTTACTATTGTGCTTGTCAAATAATAAAATAATGACCATAGATCAATTTTTAATTTTCTGCTTTAATACAGGATAATATTTGTGATTGTAGCTGTTCCTCAGGTGTGAAATGTAAACAGAGAGGAGGGTCTACACCGATCTGACAGTGAGTGCACTGCACAATAGATACTGTTTCAGATTTATGACATTATTTGATCAAAGGATTAAAGGTCAAGAATGAGTAACGCCTTACTTTTAATCAACAATAGCAGAAGCAGAACACAAAGGATGGTCTGCTTCTTATGGTAAGACAAATGGTAAATGGTTTTCTAAATTCTAGGGAGTAAATCTGAGAATACCATCCACCAGAATATGAGACTTCAAACAAAGGTGCATCTGGAAGCATGTCTAGGAGACACTTTGGTGTTGCAGAAATCTGATAATGTTATGTGTATTGTGTTACTGCTTTAATTTATTGTTTCTGATTGTAGTTCACATTTGTTAATCAATTTGGATACAAACAATTTTAGTTAAACACATACATTCACCACAGGGAGGCAGCATTCCTCGAGGTGTCTTCAGGGATTCAGGTGGCATGTGAGAGCTTGAAGAATTGAAATATCAAGGGCCTGTTTACACCTCGTCACGTCACTTCATGCGTTTTCTCTGATCGGATATCTATCTGATTTGTTAAAACGTTTCCATTTACACTTGGCCACATAAACTTGTCTTTGGAAAACGGATATAAATCCGTTCTTCAATTCCCGCGCCATATGCAAATTTAACGGAGTTCACTTAGGGTTAAAAAAATGGGTGATAATTAAGCTTTTCTTCACAGCTCATGATTTAGGTGAGAAAGATAATACTTTTCACTTTATCATTTGTTCATATGTGAGTTACTTAAAATAGCCTATGTAAATGATCAATAGTTAAATCAATTTTCCAGTGTGCTGGGGGCAAGACAGAGTTGACCAGCCTTCAAGAAAAATGTCTGCAAGTGAAGCAGATCAAATCATTTGAATGTGCAATTACACTACCGAAGCTACAAATACAGATGTGTATCTCTTCTGGGATAAACATCTGCCAAACATATCACCAACATTCATTCTGAATAAAGTTCCATTTATTGATTGAATAACTGAGCCGGATTTTAAGAAGAGATTTTTTGCAAAACTGGATACAACATCAAGAACAGTTCCTCTGATGATCCAGGATGTGTGTGTGTCTGACTCTGCTGTGTACTACTGTGCTCTGAGGCCCACCGTGACTGAAACACACTCAACACTCATACAAAAACATGCAAAATAAATAAAAACTCTTCAGCTTTGTTAACAAAACACTATAAACTAAGTTGAAACATTGTGAAAAGTTTCACGAATTGAGAATCAATAATAAACAATAAAGTGTTATTTTCTGTCAAACCATCAAAAGTCAAGTTTTTAAAGTTCAAGATGTACCTGGAGTCATGAAGTTCTGTGGTGCAGTTCAATGACCCTAATTTTATAACTAACACACACACACACACACACACACACACACACACACACACACACACACACACACACACACACACACACACACACACACACGCAGACAAGCCTGAAGACACACCTCTTCTGTGAGCACTAAACTAATACATTAGAATTGGAGCACAGAGAACATTAAAACACTGATCTGACCTGTAAACATGGAAAAATGCCTGTTTCTGATTTTAATTCTGACTCCAGGTACAGTGTGACTCCCCTTTATTCATTATACTGATGTACAGTAGAACAACTGTGTGTAAGAATTAACTTTGTGCAACTTTTTTTATAATAATTCTTTTTTTATATATATAATTTTAGAATAATTTTCTTATTTCTTTGTTTTTTAGGTGTGATGTCTGCAGAACAGATCGGGGCCAAATAAAGCAACTAGTGTTGTGAAGGAAGACGGAGACTGTTACCCTCAGCTGCACATATGATACAAGCAGCAGATATGTTAGACTTTACTGGTACAGACAATATCCCAATAAGAACCTCAGTATTTAATGTGGAGAGAGGCTCGAGAATGGAGTAGCACTGGGACCCCAACTGATCCTCGCTTTCAGGCGACTACATCAGAAAGATCCACTGAACTCATTATTACTGGTGTAACTCTGTCAGATTCAGCTCTATATTATTGTGCTCTAAGAGTTGGAGCCCAGTGATACAAAGTCTATGTGAAGCTGTACAAAAACCTTAATTCATTTTTCACTTTGATCTCAAACCATATCAAACCCACAATCTAAAATTCACACAATTGAATTACACTTGTGGAAACATCTGTGTGTGGTTACAGCTGAAATTGACTCCTCCTGCAGGAGGCTCTCCATCTTTGCATATGTGACAATGTTAGGACAAACTTTATTAAAGAGAAGCTGAAACAAGAGTCTACTGTAGATTTCAACAACTTATTTTATTTCAACATGTATTGTGATGTCAAAGGATTGTAGTCTTCTTTATCACGATATTTCTGGGGTAAGACAAATTCTCTAAGTATAAACTGCTTTGAAAAAAATACACACATCATCAGTTTTGTTTGCTTTGCAGGATGTGATTCTCTGAACAGTGTTGAACCAAATACAAGAGTTCAAACTGCCATTGAAGGAGCAGCTGTGACAATCAGCTGTTAATATGAAACCACCGATATATTGCCAATTCTCCACTGGTACCATCATAAAGTAAATTTTAATTCCAGTATACATGCTAGACAAACTCATCTATCAGGTCAACAAATGATTTAGTGTCAATTTCAGCACAATTTCTAAATCATTTACACTGACAATCCAGAATCAGTGTGTCTGACTCTGCTGTACTACTGTGTTTTGAGGCCCACAGTGACTAAAACACACTCAACACTCATACAAAAACATATAATCAGGCATCACTGATGACTACTACTGCTCAGGCTTAATTAGCTTAATTTCAGGCTTAAATTGTAGTGCCATAAAACATTATCAACCTCGACCAAAATGTATGTGACGTTTTATGAGCAAACACAAAAAACAATACTTATACTTCGTATAGTTTATATTAAAGCAGAACAGAAAAGTTCAATTTGAAAAACCAGCACTATGTTATCTGACTTCTCATATGAACTACAACACATTCAAAAAGAAAGGGAATTGTATACTAGAATTGTCAATAAAATTGGATTTAATATAAATAATTAGACAGTTTAATAATAATAAAAACATCTAAGAATAGTTTGCTGCATGTAGATTTTTCTATAAGAACTATAAGAATGCATGGCATAAAAGAGTCAATCATAATAAAGGAAAGTTTTTCAAAATATCTTTGAGGTCAACAGAAGAAAATCACACATGTTTGGAACAACATGAGGGTGAGTAAATGACAGATTTTACATTTGTTGTTTAACTATCCTTTTAACGAGTACATTTCGATTACACTTAGTTATGAATCTCTGAATTTAAAAAGGAGTAAGGACATGCATACGAGTTAAACTGTTATATTGTTTCTTGTTATATTTACATTATGATTTTTTTAAATGTCATGTTATTAAATGTCAGTCATATTATAGCCAATGAACATAACAGCAGTCATTCCAACATATACTATAAAATATTGAACATAGACTACAATATGTAAAATATGAAAATATACAGCAAAACTTTGATACAAAACATTTAAATTAACAATAATAATGAAAAAATTAAAATAATAATAAAAGGAAAGGCAAAATGTAAGAGACAATCATACAAATAGCATTTACATTATGAAATAAAAAATGATAGAGGATTGGTTGTGATGTCACTGGCAACACCCACACCACTCCTAAACAGCAGAGAACCTGTTCACCCATTTTCATTATTGATCTATTCTAATTTACAAGCACATGTACTGTATAAATCTCAAAGAAAGATACATTTTAGTTGTAATAACTCAGTTTAAACTGAGTTATTAACATGGAGAGATGTCTACTAGTTATTGTCATAATAGTTTCAGGTGGATATAATTTGCACTTTTAACATCACAACGTGATTTAAAAAAGAATATCTAATGATTTAATAATGATAATCAAATTTTATTGTAGGTGTGTTTGCTGACAGCATTGAACCAGCTCACAAGGAAACCAGTATGATCGGAAGAGAAGGAGAGTCCTGTGACAATGAACTGTTTATGAAGCAACTATTATCTTTACTGGTACAGACAGTATCCTAATTATAGACAACCTCTGTATTTATTGAGGAAAGGTGCTCGATCATACAGCAGATATGAGCATATACCAGACCATCGGTTTCAGGCGTCTACATCTAAATCGTCCACTGAACTCACTATTAAGAGTGTTAACTCTATCAAATTCAGCTCACTATTACTGTGCTATAAGAGTGCATCTATCTCAGTCATTTAGGAGTGCGACCACAGTGATACAAAATGCCTGCGAAACTTTACAAAAACTCACAACACTGTTATTGCTTTGAACAACAGCAATCAAATGAGAATCAACCACATAAATACAAAGAAAGACATGAAAGACCAGAAGAGGGCGACATACACTCAACATTACATTTAATGAGCTGTTCTTTAAGGAGTTTAATACACGTTTGAATAATTTATTTTAAGTGTAACAATTTGCAGGTGTAATGAGAAGTGAATGTATAGGTGAAATCCAGGACTGTATAGGCAAACACTGGTAGTTAAATAATAACCAAACATACAGGCCCTGCATAAACATCAGCACCATAATGACAAAGAATCATCTTTATCATTCATCAATTTAAAATGACATTATGGCATATCATAGTTTCATACTTGTGTTCATCATCTAAAAGTTGAATGCTGTGTTCACATCCTCTTACACTGACAGATACAGTAGGTGGAGCCTGTAGGGATCTGATTATCTGATTAAATAGCGACTGAACTTTTGCTATGTTCAGTCCAAACATGACCATCATTTGTGTTTTGCTTCTGCTATTGATGATTGAAAGTAAGAGTTTACTGATAAATTGATCAAATAATGTTGTAAAGTTGCAGTTTTATGCTATGTTTCATTTGTTCATTGTATATGCTGTTGGACACTGCTTTCATTGAAATGCTATAATATGTAATATATTACACAATGCTGTTATATAATATGAATGCTTTGGGTAAGTTTGATAAAAAAAAGTTGAATGGTTGTTTTGCAGAGGAGACATTTGCGCAGTCAATAACACCGCTGGAAAACAAGGCACTTAAATCTGAGGGAGAAAAAGTCACTCTATCCTGTAAATATGATGGAGCTGTAACTAACCTGCACTGGTATCGTCAGTATCCAGGATCCAAACCAGAGTTCCTCGCATATATTTATCCACACGGAGACACAAGTAACCCTCTTCCTGATCGCCTCACACCTAAAGTTGATAAAAACAACAATCTTGTGAGCCTGGAGATCTCTGATGCTGAAGTAACAGATTCTGCGCTGTACTACTGTGCACTGATGCCCACAATGACAGGAAACTCAACTACACTGTACAAAAACCTCCTGAACAATACAACTCAAAAACTGCATA
>QVTF01006398.1:0-27530 GCA_003573665.1 Oxygymnocypris stewartii
ATATCTGGATACTGTATATATGCTGTATCACACAGATTTCCTCAGTTATTCAGACAGTGAAGGTTTCATATCGATGGGCCGTAACGCAGCTGTGATGATGGCCTGGTGTAAATCATTGATGAGTTAGCGTAGATAGATTGCAGCATTTACTTTACTAGGTTAGCGGTTCAGGTCATGTTTGCACAGCTCAAGTGTATTTCTATTAATAGTCGCCCCTGAGATTTGGCTTAGTAAAAATTCAAAAGATCCACCGTGTATGAAAAACGTGAGTAAATGTAAACAAGCAAATTCATTTGCGTCATACGGATGTGAAAATGAGTCATTTGATTGCCTTCGGTGACTAAAGTGCTAATCTTCCCTTCTGTTCGGTGAGGCGTTCAGGCTTTAACAGCGTTTAATCAAATCTGACCCACATACTGCAAGATGTGCATCTGCAGCACGTCTTTTAAATGCACCTTATTCATGTGCTGCTTTGAGGATGTGAGTCAAAGAAAAGCTCTGATGCTTTCGGATAATACTGTACCATGGTACTTGTATTCAGTGACTACCATATGTGACCCTCTCTGTGAAATCCAGGCTAAAGTCTAAAAACCTAATTATGAAAACAAGCATTAAAGTCTGATTAATTAATTTCACTATAATTTCAAACTTTGACATGACCTTACTCAGTCAATATTAAAGATATAAAGGTTACATTTGCACAGAATGTTCTTTACCATATGAAGATGATTTTTTGTAGAAAACAAATCACAAAAAATGACTTTAGCTGGGTTTTTACAGAGAGGGTCACATATTTATTCACTGTACTATGGTATTTTCAACATACACCACCATTCAAACGTTTGGGGTCAGACAGTTTTTTTCTAAAATAAATTAATCGTTTTATTAGGATGCATTAAATTGATCAAAAGTAAAAAAAAAAATATATAAATAAATACAATTTCAAAGAAATGCTGTTGTTTGAAATTTCTTTGAATAATCCTTAAAATGTATCACAGTTTGCACAAACACATGCAGCACAACTGTTTTCAACTTTTATAGTGTATGCATGCTTATTTTTTTATTATACAATATAGTAACATATGGCAGCCCAATAAAATAATTGTTCACAAATGAGATATTACAAATGATAGTTTTTTGCATCCACCAATTGTGCTCCAGACAGGTGTGCTGTAACTTTACTAAGTGATCAGATGCACCCTTTCCACCTGTTGGATCACAAGACAGGTGAAGAAATCCCACAGATGCACTTTAAAGCTGGGGCCAGAGTCATATCTACAGACCGCTGAGCTGCAGTGTGTTAGTGTGCCAGCAGGAGGCAGTGAGTTTACACACGTGTGTGACAGCGGGAACTGGGTCAGGAACAAAAGAGATGATACGAGAGAAACCTGGAAAAAAAGACTGAGAAATGAAAACATAATGGGATCGGGTCGGGGGTTCCTGTCTTTTACACATTTGCGTTAAACTGCTGTCGTTAAGACCTCACACGTAAGCACCGAGGCCCACGTACATGCATCATTTCTGCTCACAAACGTGCTCTAGCACCAATACTATAATCTGCCACCTTTGTGCGTAAGAAAAAAGAAAGTGGAAAACAGAACGTAGGTAGTTTTCAGGAAATACGTAATCATTGGTGCTACTGTCTTGATTGCTGTATTCCTATAAATATGCAGCCCGTGCCGAGCATCAGTCCTCACAGAGTAGGAAAATCAGCAAGACAGCAGCGCTCCAGGTAAAACAGATGCACTTGGGATGATTCCAGTAAAAGCCGTGAGTAGAAGGTCAGGTGTGTGTGTGTGTGTGTGTGTGTGTGTGTGTGTGTGAGAGAGAGAGAGAGAGAGTGTGTGTGTGAGAGAGAGTGTGTGTGCGTGTGTGTGTGAGAGGTGTGTGTGTGTGTGAGAGAGAGGTGTGTGTGTGTGTGAGAGGAGAGAGTGTGTGTGTGTGTGTGAGAGAGAGAGGTGTGTGTGTGAGAGAGAGAGAGAGAGTGTGTGTGAGAGAGAGAGTGTGTGTGAGAGAGAGAGAGTGTGTGTGTGTGTGTGTGTGGTGTGTGTGTGTGTGTGTGTGTGTGTGGTGTGTGTGTGTGAGTGTGGTGTGTGTGTGTGTGAGTGAGAGAGAGTGTGTGTGTGTGAGTGTGAGAGAGAGTGTGTGTGTGTGTGTGTGAGTGTGTGTGTGTGTGTGTGTGTAACTGTCAGTCAACATGAAATCAAAATCAACTACTGGTTTTTTAATACACGTTTCTGGTTTTATTGTTGAACTATTCATTAGTGCTTGACCTTCCAAAGGAAAGAAACTTTCATCATAATGTAAAACCGCTTCTCAGAAGAGAACAGATGTAGGGCAGGACATGATTGTGTCCATTGGAAATGGATTGGATCGTGGTCATCTGCTAACTGCTCTCATCATGTGAGCGACAGGTTACTAGAGGCCAGCGTTTATACCGTTATAATCTCTTTTTAATATTTTGAATTATTTTAGGAAAAGTTTTACTAATTCTTTACTAAGTTAATTATGTATTAGTTTTTTATGTCTAAATTGTCTAAATTGTCTTGTTTTTTCTAGTTTAAAGTAAAGTCAAATCTAAACTGAAATGAGAAATGTTGCCTTGACAGCTAGATGAATTCAAATTAGTTTACTTAAAAAAAACTGATAGTGTTTATTTTATTTGAAGTAATGAAAATATTTAGTTATGCACTCAGTTTTAATAAACAAGCATTACTCTGCTGGAGGGGAGGGATTGTTTTTGGTGAAAGATTATGAGGGCACACAAATAAAAAAAATTATATGGAAGGATAAATTATAATAAACTAATATTCAGGAAAAAATTTGAAAATGTAAATTTCATGGTGACAAATGAGATTTTATGGTTTTATCTGAACACGTGTGTGTGGCTGACTTGTACTATTTAAATTGACTTTTATATTATTTTATGCTGTTTTATTGTGCATTTATTTTATTATTATACTGTTTTTTTCTGGCTATTGTTTTGCTTGACTTGTTTTGTTACGATCCCCTGTAAACATTTTATCTCTGTTCTTTAGAAAAAACACTATCTGTTTAGTTAATTAACTCCCAATGGATTAAATCAAGTCCTGTCCTTCCCTCTTTTCTGTTTTCCTTCTCGTTTCTCACTCTGTGTGTAAACAGAAAACTATATAAGTTCTCAACAGGATTTTCAAGGCTGCAGACAGAAAATGACTTGTTTTTATTTGCTTATTTTGTGCATGAATAAGCCTTTGCAGCATCTACCGATGTTAAGATATTAATGCAATTGACATGTCTGAGCTCCAGTTCGATGTTACATACATAGCTTGTGGTTATAAACAAGGTCTGCTTGTGGTCATATGTAGATGTTGGAACCTTTATAAGGGGTGTTTATTAATGAAAGCATATATTAGTATTTAGTGTTAGTGATGTGATCAAACCTCTTACATTAAGTATTTGTGTATGAGCGATACACAATCATGTTTAATCGTGTGTTTCTGCCGTTCTCCACAGTGTCCTATCAGCAGGACGGAGCTGGAGAAATGGACCAATCAGATGTATCCTGAGCCTGAGGCGGCATCAGAGGAAGTGCACATGTTTGACTTGGACTGCTTTCTGTCAGACATCTCCGACACGCTGTTCACCATGACCCAGAAACCCAGTCCCTGGAGCGGAGACCGCCAAAACAGTGAGTCCATAGAGGGACAGTTCATCCAAAAACCATGTCCTTCCAAACCCAGGAAATACGTAGTGACCCTTCAAGATGCGGTGTACCAGGTTTAACAGCATTGATGCCAAGAGTTAGTGGTGCAGGGCTTGTCACATTGTGCTAATTGTGAAATATGCACATGCACACGTTTTATGGACTGATCTTCAGGATTTGTGTGGGTCTTATAAATTGGAGCATGCCATTAAAGTCATGCCATTAAATATTGCATGCACTGAACACAAAAATAATATCTTCCTCAGTAGTCTTCCAATACAAATGTTTAAACATTATGAAACATTTATTGAGGTGCAAAATTAATTTATGCTAAAAACATAAAACAATCTGTCAATAGGGTATGAAAACTTTTTCTTTTTAGGTTTTCTGAGCCTTTTGGCACTATCTGTTGGTTTTAATTATAAACTCACTTGATTTGGGTCAGTTTGTGAGAAAATAAGACTTCTTGAGTCATTTTGTGTTTTCTAACTCATTTTCTGTGTCCTAGACATTTTCATTGAGAACTTAATTTTCATTAACTTTTCTTGCTGCTCTTAAAAAGTCTTAATAAGTCTTGAATTTATCTTCATAAAACATGATCTTTTTGAGACTTACAGCACATTATCATTATGTATTCTCATATGAAACACATATTATCATTTAAAATACAATCTAATTTTATTTCCCACAGAAAAAAATAAGCTTTGAAATTACATAATTAAATTATGACAGAATTATTATTATTGGATGATCTGTTATTTTAAGCTCTAATGCAAGATCAGCTTTGTGAGTCTCAGTAACTTTATCATTTCTAATAATTCTCAGGGCCCGTATTCATAACGATTCTAAGAATCCTCTCAGAGAGCTCCTAATTTAGCTTAAAAATTTCTAGCTAGGAGTCTTAGCTTAAAAGTGACTCAGGACCAATCTGAGAGCAACTCTGAGCAAGGAAAACACAAAAACTTTTATCTTAGTGAGGAGGCGGACCTGACCCCGTTGCTAGTCTTTTGATGACTGTGATTGGTTGGTGGTCCAATAAGGAAATTAAAGAGAGATTTTAAGAGTAGGATCTATTTTAAGCCTTCACTTTGAAATTGCAGGCAATTTTTTTTTCTGTTTTACCTTTCTCTCTCTCTCTCTCTCTCTCTCTCACACGCACACACACACACACACACACGCACACACACACACACACACACACACACACACACACACACACACACACACACACACACACATTGTGTATATATATTCTTTTTTTTTACTTACCATGCTGTTAATTTCCTACTTAACGTATTTTACATTTAATCATTTAGCAGACGCTTTTATCCAAAACGACTTACAAATGAGGACAATAGAAGTATAAAAACCAACAAAAGAGCAACAACATGCAAGTGTTATGACAAGTGTCGGTTAGCCTAACACAGTACAAGTTTTTTTATTTAAGAAAACGAGTGGATAGAATAGAAAAAGAAAGCTAGTGTTAGTTTTTCTCTAATAAGATCGCTCACAAACACGATCCCTGCACGATCTAATGTGCAGCGTCTTATTAACTCACTGTCATGCATTGTGTGCAACACATTTCTTCTCCCTCTTCATGTTTCATCCATGTTCTCCGCTGCTAAAGAAACTCTTCAGCCTCTTAAAAGTCCTCGTCCGTACTCCTAACAATTTCGGACCTTAAGACCTCTTTTAAGGGTTAAGATGCTTTCTGAATTACTTTTTTCTTTACTAGGATCTTTTCTTTAAATTTAAGAGGAAACACACATTTCTTAGAATTGTGTTACTAGGAGCAACTCTTAGCACTACGATTTTTCATGAATACGGGCCCTGGTCAGTATATATTGATCTTGAAAAGATATTTGGCTGATTTAACAAGATTACAAATATAATATGCATCTTTCAGTGACATTTACTGCCTGCCCTCCCTTAAAGTATTTTGACTCAGGATTTCATAAATGAGAGATGATTTTAGAGATGGAAAGTTTAGTCACATGAGTTCATCAAATATATTCAGGAAGGACACCACACCCTAAAACAAGGAACTTTAAACGAATAAATGCTCCACACAGAGCAGTGTTCAACACACACGTCCTCACCGTGTATTTCACTCCTGTGGTCTCAGCGTACAGCAGTAATGCAGACATGATCCAGCCCGGACTGACTCCGTTACAGCCCAGCTTGGATGACCTGATGGACATACCGGGTGAGTTAATCAACTCTTTATTATACTGACATTGCTCAGCTTTATAACTCATACTATGCTGAGCGCCGCTCTGCGTTCTGGTCCTGGTGCCGCGGGTGCACTTGATTATGAAGAGGAGTGTATGATTATGAGGCATACCTTTACACCTTCCTATTATAGTAGGAATGCTAAATGTAATTAAATTAAATACAGTCATTAATGTAATGGAACGATATAAAAAAGGTAAATAATTGTTCAATACTAATATGTTGATTTAATATTTATAAACAATGTTTTATCAGCAGTTTGAATGTTATTAAATATTAATTAAATTAAATATAATCATTATAAGTATTAGATATTTTTTCATTAATTTTGCATTTATAATATATTGATCAATATTTTTGAAAACAAAAAATTAATCTAGTTTGAATTTTAATAATAAATAGAATTGAAATAGAAGTCAAATTAAATCTAGTCATGTATATAATTAATATTAAAAAAAGTTAATATTTTTTATATTTATGAAAAAAATTTATCTGTGGTTGAATGTTAATAAAAATATAATGTAAAATATCATTTAAATATGGTCATTATATACATTCTATTCACACACACACCACAACCCCCCCCCACACACACACACACCACAACCCACCACACCCCCCCCCACAAACACACCACCCACAACACCCCACACACACCCCACCACACCACACACACACACACCACACACACACACGCCACAACACACGCACCACACCACACACACCACCCACCACACACGCACACGACCACACCCCCACCACACCACACACACACACACACACACACACCACACCCCACAAACACACACCACCACATGACAACACACCCACCACCCACACACACACCACCACCACACACACCACACGCACACACACACGCACAACACACCGCACACCACACCCACACCACCACACACACGCCACACACACCACGAACACCACAAACACACACAACACACACACACGCACACACCACACACACGTATATTCAGAAAAATGTTTTAGCTGGCTTTGATTTAAGGAATCCTTAATTAAATATAATTTAAATAAAAATGTATGTAAAATTAAGTATAGTCCATTAGTATAAATATTCTTGTTTCAATATTTCAGTATTAATTGATTATATTAATTGATATTTGTGAACAATACTTTTTATCTGTAGTTTGACATTTTAAGAAATATTCTTTAAATTGAATATAGCAATTAATAATTATTATTTGTTACATTTATTTTTCAATATTAATTTATTGATGGATATTTATTAACATACTGTATATATAATTAATTATTAAGAATTAATATTATTTGGAAATTCAAACAAACAAGCTTAAGAACGGTAAAAATAAATATGTGATGAATTTATGAATAGATAGTTGATGATAAGTATTGTATAGTTTTGAGGAGCTATAGAGAAGTTCATCTGTGCACGCTTTAGTGAAGCCGGCCCAACAATCTGTCTGTGCTGTCATTTTGGGGTGTCTAGAGGGCAATGAACGAGTTTAAACCCATATCTGGGATTTCCTCTAAGGGCATTTCCTCATCTGTGCCAGGGCCGTTTAGAGGGTAAAGAGTGGAAGTAGGACAGGATGTGATCAGCCCTGAAGAGTGACTCATTTACTGCACCGTTCACTCATTCAGTTCCCTCCATTTGTGTACTGATTTATCTTCTGTCAGCAGTGGCGTGCACGGGGGGGGTCGGGGGGGCTCGAGCCCCTGCCCCTTTGAGGTCCGACAATAAAGTGCCCTTGCGGTCCGGTCTGTGAGATATTAACGATACTAATATGCAGAGTATGCTGTTTGCGTAGGGCACCAAGTCCCGGGAGGGCACCATAGCAGTTGCTAAAAAAAATAACCGTGACGCGTCATTCCCGCGCCCACACGCTCACGCCTCATGTTAGCGGCTGAATGCAGATGATCATAATTGATGGACAACTATGAAAAGACCCCCCCCCCCCCGGTCCACGATTGTGCCCTCCTAGCGCCATTTTGCCCCTGCCCCCCTGGAGGCCTGTGCACGCCACTGCCTGTCAGTGTCAAGAATACGCATTTACGTTCAAAACATGTATCAGAAGAAAATAAGAGTATCTGCATTCTGATTTCAGAACATCTTTTGCACACAGATGATTAAAGCGTCCTCCTGTTGCACACAATCTGAACAGCCTTCTGTCGTCTGATTTATATTTTAGACTGTTTCATCCACTCAGAGCTCTTGTAGTGTATTTGTACGCGTCCAGCTTCAGTGTCTTTCTGTTGTCAAATCTCGACTGATTAAGATCAAGTAAGCGTCAGAATATCTGTAGTCATATTTCCAGATGAACACTTACTGGACTGAATCAGCTCAGCTTTACTTGATTCTCCATCAATCATCGATCAATGTCTCAAATCTGATCTTCAGGATCTTTTGAGGAGCGTTTGTTTCCAGAAGCTTTACTTTCACTGTTCCTCAGCGAGCCTCCAAAACATCTCATGTATTTCTTCATCTCTCAATCAGCATTGCGTTATATGTTTGGATCATTTCAATCTCATCTTACTAAGACATATTACTGGAGATATAGAGTGACCACTAATATTTTTTAGTGCTGTCAAACAATTAATCGTGATTAATCGCATCCAAAATAAGTGTTTGTTTACATAATATATGCATGTGTACTGTGTATATTTATTATCTATATACACACACATATTTTGAAAATATTTATATGTATTTACATGTTTATATTATATATAAATATATTTGAAATATAAAAAAATTCTTAAATATATACATGCATGTGTGTTTATTTATATATACATAATAAATAAACACAGTACACATGCATATATTATGTAAACAATTTTTTTTTTTGGAAGTGATTGATCACGAATAATCATTTGACAGCACTAATATTTCTATAATTTCTTGTAAGTATATGCTATAATGTTATAAAGATCTCATTGATTTACCTCATAAGTGTTGGAATTTCATCACTTTTTGTTCATATAATTATCAGCATCTGCACCAAATTGCATAATTGTGCTCAGTTTGGGCTCTGAATAAAAGTGAGCTGTTGTTCCTCCATGTTCTCACTGTATCATGTGTGACCCTGGAGCAAGTCGCTGGGGTATATTTGTAGCAATAGCCAAAAATACATTGTATGGGTCAAAATTATAATTTTCTTTATGCCAAAAATCATTAGATATTAAGTAAAGATCATGCTCCATGAAGTTATTTGGTAAATTTCTTACCATAAATATATCAAAACTTAATTTTTGATTAGTAATATGCATTGCTAACAACTTAATTTTGATTTTTTTTTTGCACCCTCAGATTCCAGATTCTCAAATAGTTGTATCTCGGCCAAATATTGTGTTCCATACATCAATGGAAAGCTACGTATTCAGCTTTCAGATGATGTATAAATCTCAATTTCAAGAAATGTACACTTAAGACTGTTTTTTTGGTCCATATTATATGAGCCTTAAAAGCCAGATCAATCAAATATGATGCTCAACTATAATAATCAAAAATATGATCAGGGCCTCGCTAATGGACTCGAGTGCACCAGCATATGACTGTCATGTTCCTGGCAGTGTTTACTGTGTTCAGCTGACAAGACTCGGTCACGAGGCTCTGGACTCGATGCCAGCTTTCTCACGGATATCAACACATGAGCTTCCACACTTGATCTATAAATGTTCTTCGCTTCATATATTCTGCTCAGTAGCATCACAGTGGTACATGTTCTTATGCTAATGCAAATTCACTCTACTGAAGCGTGCATGTGACTGTGGGAAACATTAAGGTCTGGTATTGCATGGCCACATGAAGCACGTATCATCTGAGGTGGAAAATACCTTTCCCAGAAGGCAGTCTGATTGGTTGCATGTGGGTTTGGCAGGTCTAGAGGAATAGTTTAGATACTGTCAGAGAACTAAACCATGCTGCATGGGTGCTTGCTTGTAGTGGAGACGTTAGATTCATCGAGTCATGTTTGTATGGCAGCCATTAGAAGTCATTTTTAAGGATACGTCTGTCACTACTTGCTTCTTTGCTTTCTAGACATATTCATGAGTTTCCGCGGGCCGCAGACGGAGCACGTGGGTTATTCAGACTGCAGTTTCTTTGAGAGCTCGTCGTTTCCTTCAGCCGTCACCAGTCAGATGATACACTCAGGGTCTCTGCTGACACAGGTACGGCACTCATTCATGGTTTATAAAAATGTGTAATTGCAAACTGCCTCTAGTGTCACCAAACAAAACTGTAAACATGACTGTTTTCTCAAACACTTCCCCGTCTGCCGTTGTTCATATTCCAGTTTCATTTTTAGCAAAATCACCCTACAAATTAGTCGATTTAATCTGAACATTAAATAATACATTATTGTTTTAATGTTTATTGTTATATTAAATTGTATTTATTATTTATATTCATATATACAATTTTACATATGTATTTTATTTCCACATTTTAATTTAGAAATGCGTGCCATGTTTTTAGCCATGAAAATTATTCTATTCTATTCTATTCTATTATTATTTGCATGGTTATTATAAGCATAATACACATTTCAACATTAAAAATGTAAAAAAATTGTATTATATTGATATTATATAATTACATTCTAATTATTTGCATGGTTATTATAAGCACAGCACACATTCCAACAGTAAAATGCATAAAATAAGATAAATAAAAATAATTATTATATAATGATTGTTTGCATAATTATAGGCATTGTGCAACTTCAACATAATATGTTTCGAATAAATAAAATAAATAATATTATATTACATTAAAGTTAAAAGTATGGTTATAAGCATGGTTCATATTTCAACATCAAAATGTTTAAAATAAAATAAATATATCAAAATCTAACAAATGTCAAATTAAAGTAATTAAATTAATTGTTTTAAATTGATTATAAATTAATAATCATTTGTTTTATTTCAAATGTGTGCCGTGTTTTGGACTGTTTACCTTTTTTTTCCCAAAAAAACTCAAATAATTTCACTATTTAAATTTTTAGCCTCCTCTCTCAGCTGAAAGTTTATCCCAGCTGTCCTCATCTATAAACCTACCTGGACCCAGTTATCCTCGCCAGACCATCGACCCCGACTTGACCTTCAACCCCAGTGGTGAAACCTCAGAGCCCAAGTTCAAAGGTCACTCAGAATACATCAGTGACTTCCATCACTCTCTGAACCTCTCGTCTGGCCTGGTCCCGTACGGTCCGCAGACGTCCTTCAGCGCTGACGCCACTGAGATGCCAGGTGTCATGGCACAGGAAAGCCCTTACCCACCAGCCTGCCTCCGACAAAGATATTCATCCGGCCAATCACGGACCTGCGCGGCTGCCACGTCCACGGTCATCACACACACCGGCTCTGCCACGAGCGTCCTGCCGCTGGACGCCCAGCACGGATACGCCAGCATGGCCGGGATGTTTTCTCCTGCCACCTGCATGTCTTTGAGCTACCAGCCCATGACGCTGACCCCGTCTCTGCCTTCGCCCGGCGCCTCTCACTGCTTCTCTGTGCCGCAGCAGGTGGGCGTGGCCACCGGCGGGGGGAAGCATAAACAAAAGACAGGAGGAGCCCAATTGGTTCCCAGGGTGATGACTTCATCTTCAACCCCGCCCCCTCAGACGAGCTGCCTGGCCAATCTGCTCTCCTCCAGATCTCAAGAGCGTATGTAGATGTTAGTTTAGGGGTCCCCAGACTCGGTCCTGGAGGGCCGGTGTCCTGCAGAGTTTAGCTACAACTTGCCTCAACACACCTGACTTTAAGTTTCAAGTATACCTAGCAAGAGCTTGATTAGCTGGTTCAGGTGTGTTTGATTAGGGTTGGAGCTAAACTCAGCGGGACACCGGCCCGTCAGGAACAAGTTTGGTGACCCGTGTGTTAGATCTTTTATCATTTCCCTGCTTAGTTTCTTCAGTTTTTGCCAGTGAGCATCTGGACCGCTAAACCAATGTCCTGGGTTCAAAACAAATTTGAGCAAACTGGAACTGAAACTATATTCAAAAAATGTATTAATTGAATTAAATCTGATATTAAATAAAATATAGATATAAAAAATAAATGAAATTAATCATAAAAAATAAAACATTTTTTTTACATTAAAGTAAAAAAAAAAAAGTAACAAAAAATATATGTATATATATATATATATAACTTAATCAAAAATAAAAAAATCGCTTAGCTAAATTACTAAACATTAAACACACATTAAAATGAAAACTTAAAATATAAAAATGAAACAATTCTAATCAATATTAATTGTGTATATTATTGTTTATTATTCTATATAAATAATAATAAAATAACACTGATATTAACATATCATTATTATGTATAATGTAAAGAATTGTTTTGTGTTCAGTGAATTAAAGCTGAAATAAAATATAAATATTTTATGAAAAGTAACAAATAAATAAATAAAAAATGTTGCCTTGGCAACTAACTGAAATAAAAACAAGCTTAAAGCTGCAGTCCGAACTTTTTACATGTTTAAACTGTATAAATTGTATATAATAAGCGAGTACATCATGGATCTGTGTTTTTTGGCTTGTCCTGAATCACTACGGTACACTTATAATACGTGTTTATATTCAGACTGTTTAGACTGGTTCTGATAGGAACCGCTGTGAGACTCGTCAGAGACATAAACAGAGAGAAGTAGCTATAACAAAGACAAAAGCACATTACAAAATTCTAACATTAAAATTAAATCTGAAAATATAAAAATACAACCTTATTCTAATTGCTAATAAAAACTATATACATGTAACGGGTATATACACACACATACATACATTCATATGCAAATAATAGTAAAATAACACTGATGTTAGCATGTATTATTTGTTTGTTTTTATAAACTGTTTCTAAATAATCTGTGATTATTTAACAGCATTATTTAACAGTTTGAAAATCTTTCTAGGAAAGCCGTCATTGAGTTTTGACGCTCCTTCAGCAGGGTTAAAAGGCCACAGACCAACGTCACCCATCTCTCCGGTAAGCTCTCCTCATAGCAAAATATCACATCTGCAGCACACACTGTTATACAAGTGACAATAATATCATATCTGCAGCACACACTGTTAAACAAGTGACAATAATATCACATCTGCAGCACACACTGTTAAACAAGTGACAATAATATCACATCTGCAGCACACACTGTTAAACAAGTAACAATAATATCACATCTGCAGCACACACTGTTAAACAAGTGACAATAATATCATATCTGCAGCACACACTGTTAAACAAGTGACAATAATATCACATCTGCAGCACACACTGTTAAACAAGTAACAATAATATCATATCTGCAGCACACACTGTTAAACAAGTGACAATTATATAAGCACGCTGACAGAGTAACGATGCTGAAAATACAGCTGTGCCATCAAATAAATAAATTACATTTTCAAATAGAAAACAACAATTTTAGACTGTAATATCTTTTCACCGTTACTGTATTTTTGATCAAATAAATGCAGCTTTGGTGAGCAGAACTTCTATCAAAATAATCTTAAAGGGGTCATATTATGCTTTTTTTAAAGATCATGATTTTGTGTATTTGGTGTAACAGAATATATAGACATGCTTTAATGTTCAAAAAAACATTATTTTTCAAATATGTACATTATTGTAGGTCCTCTATGCCCCGCCTCTCTCAAACGCTAGTTTTCTACAAAGCCCCTCCTTCCGACAAGCACAGTCTGCTCTGATTGGCCAACTGACCCAGAGCATTGTGATTGGCCGAACCCCACAAGCACGAGTCGAAAATGTAACGCCCCCTTTCCGTAATCGCGAGCTTCAGCTTTCAAAATTAAAGTAAAGACAGTTAATAATGTCCTTAGTTTACCATCAGTTCAAGCCGAGAGGGAACAGAGTCGCGTGACAAACAGTGATGAAGCTCGTATGTGTTTGCAAACAAGCCACAGTTGTGTGACCTTGTTTCCCTCTCTCACACACACACACACACACACACACACACACACACTTCTCTCTCTCTCTCTCTCACACACACGCACACACACACATACACGACGCTGCAGCTATGACTCTCTCTCTCACACACACACACACACACACACACACACACACACACACATACACAACGCTGTAGCTATGACTCTCTCTCTCACACACGCACACATACACACACTCTCTCTCTCACACACGCACGCACACACACACACACACACACACACACACACACACACACACACACTTCTCTCTCTCTCTCTCTCACACACACACACACATACACGACGCTGCAGCTATGACTCTCTCTCTCTCACACACACACACACACACACACATACACGACGCTGTAGCTATGACTCTCTCTCTCACACACGCACACATACACACACACTCTCTCTCTCTCACACTCTCTCACACACGCGCACACACACACACTCTCTCACACACGCACACACACACACACTCTCTCTCACACACGCACACACACTTTCTCTCTCTCTCTCTCTCTCTCTCTCTCTCTCACGCACGCACACACACACACACACACACACACACTCTCTCTCACACACGCACACACACTTTCTCTCTCTCTCTCACACACGCACACACACACACACACACTCTCTCACACACGCACACACACTTTCTCTCTCTCCCTCCCTCTCTCACACACACACACACACACACACACACATACTCGATGCACAAAACTCCTCGTTTTAACAGTCAATAGCAAATACTTAAACTAATAACAAAACATACAGTCGCTTTTTCGTTCACCTAGAAACACACAGCGTCTCCCTGACACGGCTGCATCAACACTACTGCGTTACTGAAACCACGGCTTCTTTCTTTGCGTGAACATTTGGGTGGCATTACGCAAATATTTCCACATCGTGACATAGACATGTGGGGGTGTGTTTAAATGAGGCGTTTTAGGGGGACGTGGACGAGTCTTAACTTTGATAAAGAATATCTCTTTGGTTTTGAGACTTTAGTCTTTGTAACTTCAGGGATCTTATTTATGCACAAACAGCTTGTGATGCTCCAAAGAGAAAGCAACACTTGAAATTGCATCATATGACCTCTTTAATGACTCTCCATGACAGAGCAGCAGTCGAGGAGGATCGCAGATTTCCCACAATCCCCCCTGGGCGTCCACTGCAATCCCACCACTGTCACCGTTACACTGTCAGGTGCCCATGTTAAACCACGACGGCACCATATCCTCCCTGCTCACGCAACAACCGCCGCTTCTCATCCCCAAAACAGAAAAACTCTCCCCGGTACAAATGTACACAAGTGACAGGACCAGTTTAACAGGTGTGTTGATCTGTGTGGTTTTATAGCAATAGTTTGCCCCAAACATGAGAGTTTGCTAAAGATTTACTCACTTTCAAACCATCTAAGTTTGTTTCTTCATCAGATTTGGAGAAATATAGCTTCACATCACTTGCTCAGCAATGAATCCTCTGAGGTGAATGGGTGCCGTCAGAATGAGAGTCCAAACAGCTGATAAAAACATCACAATAATCCACACCACTCCAGTCCATTGCTTAACATCTCTAAAGCCAGAAGATGCATGCTTGTAAAAAACAAAAATCCTTCATTAAGGTGTTTTTAACTTTTGCTTCTGCTAAAATGCAAGTCCATAATACTGCTTTCTCCAGTGAAAAACACTATCTGGTCCGAATCAGGGGAGAAATCAAGCACTGTTCACAATCCAGAACAGCTTTTAAACAAAAATGTGGCTGGATTGATGTGAGAGACTAGCGTTATTATGAATTATGGACTCATATTTTGTCTAGAAGCAACGGTTTGAAGTTAAAAATGCTTTATTGATGGATTTGTTTCTTATAAACATGCAGCTTTTGGCTTCATAAGATGTTATCTGATGGATTAGAGTGGTGTGTATTACTTGTGGATTATTGTGATGTTTTTATCAGCTGTTTGGACTCTCATTCTGACGGCACCCATTCACTGGTGAGAAGGTAATGTAATGCTGTATTTCTCCAAATCTGATGAAGAAAGAAACTCATCTACAGCTTGGATGGAGTACATGGTTAGTAAATTATAGTTACAGTATATTTACATTCACAACTATATCATGTCACACATAATAACTCAAGCACTGTGTTTTAATCCAATAGTAATGAAATGTTTTTTAGTCAGTTTTCAGGAAACATGATGGGACAGACGTCACCTACGAATCCAGCAGAGAAAAGCCCAGAGGCGTTACCTGGACAAGCCAAGATGGATTCCACAAGAGTAAAAACACAAATCCACACATGATTATTTCATAACCGCTCCATGTGTGTTATGTTTCTCATATCGTCTTGTCTTACAGACAGACACACGACGGATCACACACATTTCAGCCGAGCAGAAGAGACGGTTCAACATCAAGCTTGGCTTTGACACGTTACACAGTCTGGTGACGACCCTCAGCTCACAGCCGAGTATAAAGGTAACGCTCGTATCAGACACAGAAGTGGTGCTTCATGGGATTGAACGTGCACTTGTAGTGTACTTCAAATCTCTAAAGGATGCTTTTTTTTAAACTGTACCTGTAGTAGATAATATAATAGTAATTAAATACAAGGCCAGTTAAGTGTGTCAAGAAATGTAGTCATGAAAGTGTCTCTCTTCAAGTACATTTTAAATAGTGCTGTCAAATGATTAATCACCTCCAAAATAAAAGTCTTTGTTTACATAATATATGTGTGTGTACTGTGTATGTTTATTATGTATATATAAATACACACACATACAGTATATATTTTGAAAATATCTACATGTATGTATTTATAGACATTATATCATATCATATATAAATAAATGTAATATATAAACGTAACATATTTTTCTTAAATATATACTGCATGTGTGTGTATTTACAGTATATATGCATAATAAATATACACAGTACACACACATATATATATAAATGTAAATAAAAACCTTTATGTGTGGATGAGATTAATCACGATTAATCGTTTGACAGCACTAATTTTAAATCATTGTTTTAATCATCTTTTGTCATGCTTGTGTTGATTAACATACTAAAGCGCATGTAAAGCACTTGATTATAATTTCTCTTGGGTATTACTTTTATAGTTAATATGGTTGAAGTACTAAAATTCAAAAATAAATAAAAGCTTAATAGAAATATAAAAAAACGAATAAAATGACCAAAAAATACTAACTTAAACTTAAAAATAAAAAAATAATTGCTAATTTAAAATATTAAATAATACTGTAATGACGCGTTTCAATAGAAATGACATTAAAGTGTATTTTAGTTTACCATAAATGCTTGTCAGAATATTTGGCAGTACTTTACCATATTTCAAAGACAGTAGTAATTATAAAATTACATATGAAGATGTAAAGCACTCTTAAATTTAATATCAATTTAAACTATCATACGTTTTAATTTAAGTGTAAACAACATGCACGAGTCCTTCTGTGTATTTTATCTTCTAAGATAAAAAATGTCTGGGAGATTTCTCATCTGATTTAATATCTTCTCTCGTGCTTCCGCCACCCCTGTACACTCATTCCCGCTGGTCTCAGATCAGTAAGGCCACGACGCTGCAGAAGACGGCGGAGTACATCAGTAAGATGCAGCAGGAGAGAGCTCAGCTCCACGAGGAGGCCCAGAGACTCCGAGACGAGATCCTCATGCTCAACTCTGCCATCAAGTGAGTGTGTTTGAGCGGTATTACATTGTTCTGAGAGACGTCATCTACATGAGTGTGATTGTGTTTGTATGTAGTGTGTGTCAGCAGCAGCTTCCGGCTACAGGCGTCCCAATAACACGACAGCGCTTCGACCACATGAGGGAGAAGTTCAGAGAGTATGTGAGAGCTCAGACGCTGCAGAACTGGAAGTTCTGGATCGTATCCTACGAAGCCGAATCAAAATCTCTGATCGACAGAGAAAGTCTTGATGGTTTAAGCGACCCGGGTGAACTAGATACAAGAAATGAACTAACAGATACTTCCTACAGTTGATGTTTTTGAAATGTTAAAGTGCCCCTATTATGGGTAATAAAAGGTTCATAATATGGTTTTGGGAGTTCCCAACAACAGGTTAACATGCATGCAAGGTCAAAAACACTTTCATTGTCTTATATGTATTTATTTCTCCCAAACGATTCGCTCGAAGATTAATTTCCTCTGCGTGACACTAATCTGAGGTGATTGGTCGATCCGTCTCATTTCATCTGGTCTGTAAAGTCTGATAAAGCAGTGTTTGTGATGCTTTGTGTACAGTGTTATCGGGAAACATATTTTACCGCTCCAGAAACAGCACCTAGTGTCAGAGAATGAACTAGCGTTTCATTCAGACCTACACAAAAACACCCACAAGTGTGTGTGTGTGTGTGTGGGTGGATGGTGTGTGGATGGGTGTGTGTGTGTGTGTGTGTGTGTGTGTGTGTGTGGGGTGGGGGGGGGGGGCAATATGCTAATGTTTCATGTTGACGTCAGCGTGACACGGCTTGGGATTGGTTTAAAAACGACTCGTTTCAATGATTCCACGTCGACTCTTTCTTTTAAAAGACAATAACTTTATACACGGAGCACTTTCAGATTTATAACTCTGCAGGATGTTTTTATTCACTTAGACACCGCATGAAAGATCATCTTCAGAAATACATAACAGGGGCACTTTAAGTTTAATTATTCAAATGATTCAATTCAAGATTATTTGTATAGCTCTTTTCACGAAACAATCGTTGCAAAGCAGCTTTACAGGAAAAGTGTCTACAATAGATTTATATAATGCAGAAACTTAACTTACGGCAAAATGTGGTTAATTCTGTATATTCTCCGAGGGGTTGTCATCGTCTCTTCTCAGGTGTTCGGTCATCTCAGATCATTTAAGGGTTGGATCCAGACTGAAGCATGTGTAATTATGGGATGTTAATCCAGAAACAGAGAAACAATAAAGACAATTAGTGTAGCAGTTGTTCCATCCAGGAATAACCCAGGATGAAATTATCAGTATAACCCAAGCTAAAGCATAATAATGTGCATTTGATCAGATATACCTGCAGCACAAGATTATGAGATGCGTTATATGAATGCTTGGCTAAATAGATGTGTCTTTAATCTAGATTTAAACAGAGAGAGTTTGTCTGAGTGTGTCTTTGGGAGCCAAATATGAAAAAGCTCTACCTCCTTTAGTGGATGCATTATAATAACGATGCATTATTTAATTAAATATGCACTAATTTGCATATATTTCCAGAAGAGAAAATCTGAATTCAAAGAGTTTTACGGAAGAGATTTTGGATATTTTTTAGCTCTATAAATCACAAAAATATTGTCAATAGCCAGAAGAAATACATTTTCATGTTTTTAGGGGAAGAAAATTGTAGAAAATCTGTTAATTGTTTATTTATAACAAATACCTCTGTGAAGTTTTGGTGTAAAACTAAAGTTTTGGATGCAAATAGATTATAAAGTAAACACTTAAATGTGTATTTTGGATGTGTTCTTTCTGCTACTCTGAAAGAAGATATGTAATGGAAGTACAGTGAAATAGCTTCAAAATCAATCAGTCCATGAACATGTTTTTCTGGATATCAGCATCCAAAACATCTGTGCTTGTCCTGGAAGCAGGTTTAAATCTTGATATTTTCCTGAACTGCAGCGTTCTCTTAGTTCAGCATCATCATCGAGCCGCTGTTCGAGTCGTTTAACGGGATGGTGTCCACAGCCAGTGTTGATGATCTGTGTCGCAGCACTCTGTCCTGGCTGGACCAGCACTGCTCTCTGCCCGCGCTCAGACCCAGTGAGTGACCAGCCCCTCTCTAGAAAACACTTTCACTCTTCCTTCCCTCAGACCTCACTTTTAGAACCACTTTCATATCTGTCACTCCCTGCCTTCTTGTTCTTGTGTGTGTGTGTGTGTGTGTGTGGTGTGTGTGTGTGTGTGTGTGTGTGTGTGTGTGTGGTGTGTGTGTGTGTTAGTATAGTTTTATTTTATAGCCTTTTACAAAAGCAGTAAGCCTTGAAAGGACAATTTTACCATGATTTTACCACAGTTAACGGTTGTTTTTAAAGGGGTGATATGATGCGATTTCAAGTGTTTCTTTCTCTTTGGAGCGTTACAAGAGGATTGTTCATAGATAAGATCCCTGAAGTTACAAAGACTAAAGTCTCAAAACAAAAGAGATATTCTTTATCAAAGTTACGACTCGAACACACCCCCCTAAAACGCCTGTGAAAAATAATGTGTTTTTAAACCTTAAACCGCATAAAAACATTGCATTACACCAATACACTAAATAATGTTCTTTTTAGCAACATCATATGACCACTTTAAAGCATGATACAAAACAGAATCATGATCAACTTACTATATTATTGCATTAATTATAACTTAATAGTATATAAATAAATAGAATATAACATTTATAATATAAAATTATCATATATTTTTTAAATAAATTTGGTAAAGTTTTGATAAGATGTTGAAAGAAGTCTCTTTTGCTCATTGAGGCTGCATTTATTTGATCAAAACTACAGTGTAATAATTCTAGGTAATATTCTGAAACATTATTGCAATTTAAAATAAACGTTTTCTATGTGAATTTAAAAACTTGACTTCAGTGTCACATGATCCTTCAGAAATCAAGAACCATTTCTGATTATCAAAAGAACAGAATTAATTTGAAATATAAATCTTTTGTAACATTATAAATGTCTTTTACGGTTACTTTTGATCAATTTAATGCATCCTTGAATAAAAATACTACTAATACTAATTTATTTGAAAAGGTTTTTTGATTGATTTGAATAATAATTCTCCCAGTAGGTAAAATTAGTTGCCCAAGCAGCTTAGTAGTAATGCAGAATTGTTTATCTGCATGTTACAACAGCTTATCCGATCATAAATCGAGTCGGATCTGTCCGTAATATCAGTTTGATTGTAATACTTCTACCTTGTCTTGTCTCTGTGTTTTCTCTCCAGCTGTTTTGAGTTCCCTCCGTCTGCTCAGCACCTCCACATCAATCCTCTCAGACCCCAGTCTTGTTCCTGAACAGGCCGTCCAGGCCGTCACTCACGGACATTCATCCACAGCTACAGCCAATGACAGTACACGCTCTCAAAACCACAGCCAACCACACGACCCACATGCACATCCAATCAGAACACTCGTCCCACAGCTACAGCCAATGACAGCACACGCTCTCAAACCACAGCCAATCACACGACCCACATGCACATCCAATCAGAACACTCGTCCCACAGCTACAGCCAATGACAGTACACGCTCTCAAAACCACAGCCAACCACACGACCCACATGCACATCCAATCAGAACACTCGTCCCACAGCTACAGCCAATGACAGCACACGCTCTCAAAACCACAGCCAACCACACGACCCACATGCACATCCAATCAGAACACTCGTCCCACAGCTACAGCCAATGACAGCACACGCTCTCAAAACCACAGCCAACCACACGACCCACATGCACATCCAATCAGAACACTCGTCCCACAGCTACAGCCAATGACAGTACACGCTCTCAAAACCACAGCCAACCACACGACCCACATGCACATCCAATCAGAACACTCGTCCCACAGCTACAGCCAATGACAGCACACGCTCTCAAAACCACAGCCAATCACACGACCACATGCACATCCAATCAGAACACTCGTCCCACAGCTACAGCCAAGACAGCACGCTCTCAAAACCACAGCCAATCACACGACCCCCATGCACATCCAATCAGAACACTCGTCCCACAGCTACAGCCAATGACAGCACACGCTCTCAAAACCACAGCCAACCACACGACCCCCATGCACATCCAATCAGAACACTCGTCCCACAGCTACAGCCAATGACAGTACACGCTCTCAAAACCACAGCCAACCACACGACCCACATGCACATCCAATCAGAACACTCGTCCCACAGCTACAGCCAATGACAGCACACGCTCTCAAAACCACAGCCAATCACACGACCCCATGCACATCCAATCAGAACACTCGTCCCACAGCTACAGCCAATGAATATTACTCTCTCACAAATACAGCCAATGATGCTCTTTCCTGATAATGTGCAAGTGACTACAGCTTCGGTTTATTTGTTATTATTTATAATGATCAGAATTGACGCTGAGAAGAATTTGAGCCCGATTAAAACTATGGGTTCAGTAGATCAGATTCAGTTCAGTTCATTGCAACCAATATAAAACATGCATTTTTCCCGTGCCGTTTAATGCTTACTGATGAAGACACAGATACATGTTACTTTGTAAGTCTCAGAAATATCAGTGAATGTGACTTATCTATAACGTTCTGTGCCGTGTTTACGTTTCCACGTGTAATTTCAGCTTTGGACTGCTCTTTTCAACAGTTCCTCCAAGGAATAAATATACAATTGGACTGTTTTTCTTAAGTGTGTTTTTCTCCGCGATGCATCGCTCACACTCGTGTGGTAAGCTTTGGTGTCCCGTAACTTTCTGTGAAGCATTTGAGGCACAAATCCCATGTTTGTTGCCAGGCTATTAGGTAAACTATTATCTAGTAAATTATCTGTGAATTTTTCAAACCCAAAAAATGACGCTTTCTACAGAATCAGGTGTAGACAAGTAAACTATTTTTATATGATTAGAAAAACTGCATTCCTCAAGAATACAGTTCTGTTACAAAAGTGGTTATAAGAAAAATACCAAACAAATACTAAATACATATATTTATGATTCAAATATTTGGTAAATATTACTGTAATTTAAAATAACTGTTCTATATGGATTTATTTAAAAAGTAATTTTTTCTGATATCAAACCTGAATTTTCAGTGTCACACGATCCATCAGAACTTCTAATATGCTGATTTTCTGCCTTTTTTGTGTTTTTGTTTTTCTAAGTTATATAATATTTTAATAAATCAAAATAATAAAATAACACTTATTCTAATATAAATGTTATCAAAGAAACCTAAAAATGATGAATATTAAGCAGCAAACTTGTTTCAACATTGATAAAAGAACCATTTTATATATTATAATTGATTTTTAAAATGTTTATATAAGATACAGAAATGTTCTTGAGGTGAAACCGCATCACCAGGTGTCGTAATGAATTCACGCTTTTATAGGTTACTTGTCTTTCCATCACATGTTATAAACACCTTTACATTTCTATTTCATGAATTATGGTAATAATTATGTCTGAATTTGTCTGTTTTAGTAATGTGATGAACAGTGTTGGGGGTAACGTGAGTTACGTAATAATATTACTTTTTTCAAGTAACTAGTAAAGTAACGCATTACTTTTTAATTTACTAGAAAATATCTGAGTTACTTTGTTTCCATTATTGATGACAGTGCGCGTGAACATGATCTTACTGTAGATAATCTAGACTAAATAAATGTGTATTAATTCATCCCACTCGCAAAAAACAGATTCAGTATTCATCAAAATTTATTAAAACAGTGAAATACAAACTCGGAATATGACGCAAACCTGCAATAATTAAATATGTTAAACAACACAAATATAGCTAATCTCATTTTATTAACCGATGTGTTTGCTGACCTTTGATGATCCAGTTCAACATAAGCAAATATTACTTTAGATAAACTAACAATTGTTCTTCGTTGTTTGTTTTATTGCTGAAGAGTGTTGAATCTTCTCCTGTGTTCTTCTGTACAGACGTGATTTACCCACGAGGTTTATTCATTACACTTTTTGGTGTGAAAGGCTTTTATATTCGCTATAAATATAACTTCTTGTATTAAACACAAACAATAAAGACCTGCTCATGTTTAAAAAGTAGCTAAGTAACGTAATTAGTTACTTTAATAGGGAGTAACGCAATATTGTAATGCATAATTTTTAAAAGTAACTTTCCCCAACACTGGTGATGAATTGTTTTGATATGAGTCAGTATTGCGGATGCTCCTCCTGAGCGCTGGAGGGCGCTGCGTCTGATGCGGCTCGGCTCCGCTCGGCTCCACTCGGCTCGGCTCGGCTCGTTCCGTTCTGCCGCCGCTGCGCTGTCCAGCACTGAGAGAGTTCAGCACCGCGAGCGGAGGACAGCTCCCGACCCTCCGAGAAAAACACCGCAGACCGCCGCAGAAGCGCTTCAGCCAGCGTCGTCTACATCCACACGACCCACCGGTAAGAGTATTCACCGCGTCCCATCAAACACACGCGATAACAGCGCTCGAGGATGTGCGAGCGTCAAACACAACAGCAGCGGCGCCACAAGCTCTTAATGTGATTAAACGCGATTATTCTCCACACGCGCCTTCTTTTGTTCTGTACTCTGTGTTTATGTGCCTGTGTAATTATAATACACACAGATGACGTTTGATTTGAATATCCGTGTTTATTGCACTCTCATCTTGGCCGTTGTCAAATCGCAGTTTTCGATAATAATAATAATATAGCTGCCTCTCAGAATACTTGTATAACTGTATGCATTTATTTGTATTTATTGATTTAAATGACAAAACTGCTCGGGATTTTGATCAAATTACGGTCCCGTGACGGTAATCATTAGAAATCTTATCCGAGCCATAGCATAATAAATTATGACGGAAATGTTTCATTTATGTTTATGCCAAAAGGGTGAATCTCATCAAATACATCATGCACGTGCACAGATCATATTTATATGAGGGTAACAAATCTAGGTTATAGAAACGTAATCATAACGTTATTTAAAGGTTGCAAACTTGTGACGTTCTACTACATTTATTTTCACCCCAAATATAACGTTATTTGATCGTTTATGTATCGCTTATGTTAAAATGTCTAAGGTTCTTGTCGTGATCAGAACGATATTTATATCTTAGAACGTTCGAGTACAAATTACATCATAAGAACGTTCTAAAAACGTCCTCTCTCAACGTTATGAGAACATTAATCAAGTTATGAGAACGTTCTGTCCTAATATTATTGTATCTTTAAAACGCGTGAGAGAGGTTTGAGAACGCTCCGTTAGCTGGCTGATGCAGGTTTAGTAAGTTTGCAGTATGTGTGCTTGTTCGAGCATAAGTTTGTACAAAATAAATCTTCTAAATGCATAATTACCTAGCACAGCTTCTTATGGTTATGCATTATTGTTGTTATTGCTGTTGCTAAATGAATGCTGTGTAACAGACATGCCACTAAAACCTTTAGTTTTTGAATGTTAAAGCAGTAGAGATAGATGGATTAACACCCCGGTGAGGGTGCTCCGCTCACCCTTACATGAAGCTCTATTCTGGGGTCACTGGCTGCTGGTCGATCAGAAAGAGACAGATGCGTCACTTAATGGAGGAGGTAGTTATCCACGGCTGGTTGTCATTAATTTCCCAGGGTGCTGTTTCAGTCTGCACATCTCTAGTAATGTAGATTTATTTCAGCATGTAGGCTGGTTTAAAAGCGTTTAGTAAATAGACATATACTTCTCATTAGATGTTTAGTTTGATTCTGAGCCGGGAGCACTGACATGCATGCTGCAGAGCTGGTGTATAGCTCTTCAAAGCTCATTAAAGCTCTGTATCTGCACCTAGTAAACACTGTTAAGATGACAAACCTCTCTTAATGTCTGCAGGAATTGTGTTTTTAGGAATGAATGACCCACAGTGTGTGAGTGAAAATAGTCAACGGTATAAAACATTGCTGTTTAGCCTGAGAAATTCAAGAAATATGAAGATCTTTAGAGATGTACGATGCTTGCTGGGTTGATGTTTGGCTGCAGCTGAGAGACAGAATATTAATTCAGATGGGTTTGGTGTGTGTGAGTGTGTAAACATGTAAGAGGCTCTCGTAATGCCTTCGTTCCTGTGAAAAACGCCTGTGAGTTAAGTGTTTTTTGTCAAGTGGTTGCGAGAGTATACTGGTTGGCAGGGTGTTGCTAGGGTCTTCTGGGTGGTTGCTAGATGGTTTCTTATTGGTCCAAGTAAAAAGTGCATCCTTCAGCGTGCGTCTGTGGGATTTCTTTCATTGACTTTATTTAATGGCACTCTCGGTAAAAGGTACAAAAGTTTTTCCATGGGGCAATAGCCTTTCAAAAGTTATAAATATGTATCTTTTAGATACTAATATGCATGGTTTAGGTACAAATATGAACTTTTAAGGTAATAAAATGCATCTTTTAGTTGTAAAAAATACTTACCAAGAAGTGTCTTTTGAAAGGATGCCATCCCAGTGACAGCTTTTGTACCTTTTTTAGGGTCTTATTTCTTATTGAAGTAACAGCACAGCTCTCTTCTGACACAATCTGATTAGATATTGACAGATTACAGACGGTATTAACCGATGTTTAAGTTTATGATTTTAACAAATTTCAAACTTCTAGTAGTGAGGATTTACTCTACAATTATTAAAATCAATACACTGCCTTTAAATATATAGTGGTCCATGTGTTGGTCATGAATGTTCTTTATAGTCTAAACATTAATCAGCTTGCGCTTCATAGAAATACTGTAATTGAACCCGGAGCGGAGAGCTTTCTGATTGGCTGTGATTAACAAAAACATATTGAAATGCTGAAAATATTGAAGTTTAGCACGATTGCATCACGGTGCATGCTGACCGCTGATCACAGATCACAAGTGGCATAAAGTGTTTAGACTAGTCTGAAAAAGTTAGTCATCTAATTTAGTTCTTCAAGACATAGCTTTTTAAATTCGGGTTGGTCTCATTTGAATTGTAAAAGTGAGAGCGATTAGCTCTTGGTAACTGCTGGCTGGTGAAACTAGTTCTTAAGATCGAGGTTAAGTTAGTGCAACTGGCTCCAGATGTGCTTGTCTGTTTCAGATCGAGGCTACACTTGTTTGCATCATCATCGAAACACACGACAGGCTTGAAACAGTCTGTTTATACCCCCTAGGGACCACGTGATCTCCTTAATATTCATACGTCAACTATCAACATATTGACAGCTTCTGAAATACACACCATTTTATGCATACATAAAATAAAACTGATTTATGAATTGCGTTGATTGAAACAAATGATTTGTGCACATTTGTTTGTCTCTAAAGCTTATTTGTAAACTAGACAGCGGTTATATGGAGAAGTTGCATATACTGTACTTTGATATTTTACTAATAAATACGTAACTAAATCATTCTGCAGGCAAAAATTAAAAGTAACTGTTTATACGCTGTATTCATATTTTTTTCATTACATTGATTATATTGTCACAACATTGAAGCAAGTTTGATTCAGAAATTGCTGGTACATTTCACAAGTAATTACAAGGAAATGCAAGTAACACGTTGAATTAAAGGTGAAATTTTGAAGTAGAAAGAATGCAAAACATATTCCAATAATATTATTATATGTATTATTTGCAACTTCAATTTTGTACGATGTAGATATTTCACTAATTCCAATCTTTTCTTAAAACTGACAGTAAGATGAAGTACAGAAATGTGCACTTTTAATGTATGAATGCGCAGCTTCGCTTCTCTCTCACCCCATCTTCCTCTTTTCTCTCAGCCTCCATTTTATCAAAAGTGTCTCCTCCTGCCTCCTAATTCTCCCATCCACCGTTCCCCTGAAGGGCACACAGATCCTCGGGGGGGCTGGTCAGCGTGTGTGTGGGTGTGTGTGTGTGTGTTCTGTGTGTGTGTGTCTGTGTGTGTGTGTGTC
>QVTF01006399.1:0-47500 GCA_003573665.1 Oxygymnocypris stewartii
CATGGGAAGGAAAATACGATTTAGAAAGTTTGTTGAATTGTGAATTTTGTGTTAAATTAACAAGTATTAAGTGAAGAGCTTCACACAATTGGGACCAAGTCAATAAACTATGACCAATTACTAAACATCGGATGACCCAAATGACATTGAGCCTCTGATTACAAATCCTCTGCTGATTAAATCATGCCAAAAGAGTTTCCTAAAACAGGACTGTTATTCAAGTAGAAAATGGAAGCAAATTAAACATGACAGACTCCTCTGGTCTACATGGACTAATGCATACAGCTACTGAAAGAAAATTAGAAAAAAGCAGCAGAAATTTAGTACCTGGACAGATTGTTCTCCCTGAGAATAATAGTGCCCCAAGGAATGCTTGCATTAAGAGCCTTCTGGACCATAAAAGATGCTTCTGGTATTGATCGACAGGCTTCTGTTCAGACAGAAACGTGTTAGTGGAGTGTGATTTGTATTTGAAAAGTATATTTTTAATTATACTGAATCATGTCAGTCCATTTCAACATATGCGCAAGTAACTGTTAAAATATTATGAAGAAGAGGTTTGGTATTAGACAGTCTTTTGACCGTTCCGTAAAACTACATTCCAATCTTAAGCTTGTAAAATTGTAAACTGTTCTTAAGTTTGATTTTTTTTTGTAAATTGTCAAATGAAAACCACTCCGCAAGAACTGACATGGGGTGAAAAATATTTTTCCCTGACATGCATAAATTCATGTATATAGGGAAAGGAGCATTAAACAGTGCAAAACAAATTTTAGTGCAACCCAGTAGATAACCAACTTTAAACTGTTCTGCTCCGCCAAATAAAAAATTGGTTACTCGGAGTATGGTGGGGAAACACTACTCCAGTCCATAAAGAAAACGATAAGCACAAATGGAAACAAGTCAAAGCTGATCTGCAAACAAAATGACAATTGAAGAAAGCTGTCCCCATTTCCAGAGAACAAACGGAGAAGCTATTAGGCATGAGACTTGCCTAGATGAGAGCTGAAGTTTGTAGTGAAAAGGACTATCGGGGAGGAGAAAAAGCATTAAGTGAGGACGCTATCAAGGAACAGGATAGCAGCACATCCACTCCAAGATGCTGCCCAGCTTACCTATGAAGTACGTTTTGTTGTTTTCGTCAGGTTGATGTTAACTATGGAACCAAATGATTGTTGCATATACACACTTCTTGCACACAAGTAATGAACCTGCTTTTTGAGTCCTCTGGTCAAGTCCTGGTCAGTCAAACCCAAGACACGTAGAGTGGGGTAACATCTGAAATAACACTAGCATTAGGACTCTGGAATGCCAGGTGGCTGTCAATAGGAGGGGGGGCTGCAAGGTCTGCATGATTGCCTACATCAGGAATAGTCCAGGGGACAAATGGCACGATGCTGAGAGAACATGCATATTAGTGTAGACAAAAGGACTACGACTTATGCTTTTCTGAACCCTTAGTTCCAAAAACATTTGCATATAGAACCTTAGGTCTTCAGAGGTTTGGTCATCAAAACATGGAGAGCTCACACCACAGACTGAGATTGCTGGATTACATTAATGCTGTAAGGGAACAAGTCATCAAGTAAGAACACTTGTTAATGTTGAATTATTAATTAAATGCACCAGCGACATACCATCCATAATATATTTTGTTTAAAGTGCACATTGCTAAATAGATTGTTGTTCCAAAAATCCACACCCCTACATATATGGCTTTGATACGCACCTGCAGGTGGCTAAAACCCCTTCTGTTGTGCTCCTTACCATTTACTATACATAACATCAGTTGATCAAATGCATAGGTCAATGACATCATGGGCTTTGGCACGCAACCGGAAGCTGGCAAACCAGTCAAGTATAATAAGTGCTTCTGTGTGTATTTAAGTGGTGGAAATTATGTGTTAAATGGATTGTGTGTGTGTATGTATATGTATATGTATATATACACACAATTAAGTGATTGATTAAGTATAACAGATGACCAATAGACGTGGTATTTGTGTGTTAAATGTTATTCTTACCTGTGAATGCTATGGCTCAAAAAGGGGCGGAGTTTGGCCTATATAAGCCAAAGCCAAAGATAGTGCTTGTTTACCAAGTCGATGCAAAAGTGCTATTGGAGTGCCTCAAGATAAACCCAAAAAGACCTTCGTATATTGTGGATACCTGTTTGTTACCTGAATATATCATTGTTGGATTATCTTCTGGTTTATTTTCCCCTTTACATCTTTGACTGTGGACAATCTTTCTGGCACTGTAAATAAATTCCACCTCGCACAGAAGTGCTTTTGCGAGTGATCCATAATTATACAATCACTTAACGGACTCACATTTTTCCCCGAAGGCGAGCTGGTGGGCTAGTATTAATCACATTTGGTGGCAGCGATGGGATGGCTACACGCAAGACTGTGCCGGGTTTACGATCCCAAGTGAAGGTGGCATCAGAGAAGGCAGCCTGGAATTTGGTGGAGGATGAGGAGCGAGCCACAAGTTTCCCCAAAGTCCAGTCAACCACTGACCAAGCCCGTTATTCCTGACGCAACAGCTGGCAAGGGGATGATTCCTGATGCGCAGATATCTCAATAATCAAGAGCAGAGAGAGTATCGATATCTGCGGGAGCTCCGAGGTCTTCATGAGTCCATCTTGTAGTCGATTCGGTCCTACCGACACCAGTACCAAAAGGCATCCACAAGATGCAGACCTACCTACGTCCAAGACTCCCCGAAAGTCACAGCACCAAGAGAACCAATACAGTGGGCTGATCTGAAGATGCCGAGCTTCCAGCAGGGGGAAGACATCGAGAATTATCTTCGGCGGTTCGAGTGTCTGGCCAGGACCTAGAGATCACCTGAGGAGTGGACCTATCATCTGGTTCCGTTGCTGACAGGGCAGGCATTGGAGGCATACCTGGCAATGGACGAGGAGGTCTGCGATGACCTGAAGGAAGTATTTTTCCAGAGACCTACCATCAGCGCTTCCGATCGACTACATTTCAAGCTGTAGAGTCGCAAACAGAGACTTACCACCGGCTAAAGAATATGTACAAGCGTTGGGTTTGACCGGAGGAGCACTCTAAGAGGATATCGGCGAGGCCATCATCCTGAAACCCGCTTCTTTGGGTGTTAGCCTACGAGGCACATACCTGTGTGAGAGAGCAAGAGGCAACTTCAACAAACAAGCCACTAGCTAAATGGCAAGGGCTATACACCATGGTCCGCAAGATGGGGCCAGTCACGTATGAGATTCATCATCTGGACAAGGGCAAGACCAGGCAGACCTACCACGTGAACCTACTAAAGGAGTGGAAGGTGCCACCCAGTAAGGGACCAGAACATCACTTCTTGTAAAGGTGGAAGAGGAATCAGAGAATGCAAAGCGACAGCCGTCTGTGGTGAGTCTAACTCACTTAGAAGACTCCAAAAGAAAAGAGCTGCAGCACCTCCGGAGCCAGTTTAGTGCTTTGTTCTGTCAGAGGCCAGGACAGACTGAGCTTACCCAACACACCATCAAACTTTCCAATCTAATCAACGTCCTTACCAGGTGCCTGAGAGGCTGGTGGAACCCTTGGAGTAAATCAAGCTGATGAAGGAGCTATGAATAATCGAGCCTTCAATGACCAAGTGGTGCAGCTCAATGGTGATCGTCCCCAAGAAAGACCCCTGCATAGATTTCCGCAAGCTCGATGCCCAATCTACGTTTGATGCATACACCATGCCAAGAGTAGATGATCTGCTGAAGTAGACTGGAAGAGCCCAATACAACACGCTAGACCTCTGTAAGGGGTACTGGCAGGTACCCAACCAAAGAGAAAATTACTAGGACTGGTACAGGAGGTTTATTCCAAAGTTAACCGCCATCGCGTCTCCTCTGACCAACCTGCTGTCCAAGACGGTGACAAACCCTATTCTCTGGACCGACAACCGTGAGACCGCTATTAATACCCTAAAAGAAAAAATGGGCTCCAGCTCAGTCCAGAATTCTGTCAGAGATTCCTGGTGCAAGTAGATGCGTCCGCAACAGGGATTGGAGCAGTCCTTGCCCAGGGAAGAGCAGGAGAAGAGGCCAGTTGTCTACCTCAACCGCAAGCCCCAGGGAGACAAGATATTCGAGAAGGAATGTCTCACCATCAAGTGGTCCCTAGACAGCTTGCGCTATTACCTTCTTGGTCGAGAGTTCGATCTGGAAACTGACCACCAGCCTCTAACCTAGATCCAGTCCATGTAGGACCACAATGCCAGAGTCACACGATGGTACCTCGGCCTGCAGCCATACCACTTCAAGATACGTCATCGACCGGTCACTCAACGTGGCAGCCGCCTACCCGTCCAGGCCAGTACGAGGCATGGTGAGGGGAAGGGAATGTGATTGTTATTAGCTACTACCACTGGGAAAGAAGCACTGACAAACATGTATGATACATTGCATTGATGCCATACGTAAAATATCGATAACTGTAGTATAAAGCTTGGTGTTGTTAATCCCGCATTAATCACAACAGCTGCAACGCTCTCATCATCCTTCAGGATCGCTGGTATCTGCGCAGAAACATCAAGAACACAAGCACCAGGGAAACAGTGAGTGTGCCTTCAGCCTTCAGCTAACGTAGCACAGACGTCCCGGACGATTGAGTCTATGATGATCACAGAGTCTCGTTCCATCTCGCAGAGAGGAGCAAAGTGGTTATGGATAGAATCTCTTAGACCGGAGGGGGAGACGTTGTCGACCGGGGCCTGGATTGCGTCTTCCGCTGCGGCATCCAGGGTCCTAGGGTTTCCCCGGTTCCAGAGTTAAGGACATCTGGGATCACATCACTGGTGCACAGGGCCTGTGCAAAGAAACACATGGAGTAGAGGTGGTGGGAGTGTTGCAACACGCTTCATACTTACCCCAGACTTGTGAGCGTCAGCCCGGGATGTTTCCAACGTTGCTTTCCGTTTCCTCAGCTGGGCCTGCTTCTCAAGCAGCTCATGGATCGGTCTCTCTGCGGCCTCCAGCTCTAGCGTGTCCTCACCTGCACTCCAAGGTAGACACAAATCCGGCATTAAAGCAAATAACAGTGAAACAATGGTAAGTGTGTGTGTGTGTGTGCTGTTACGGGTGGAAATTTTGAAGACTGGAGGGGGAGAAGTTGTTGCCCAGGGCCTGGATCATGTCTTCCGCTGCTGCACTCAGGGTCCTGGGCTTCCCGGCACTGGAGTGAAGGACATCTAGGAAAATCACGCCCCGGGTGCACTGGGCCTGTGCAGAAAAACACATGGAGTAGAGGTGGTGGGAGTGTTGCAACGTACTGCATACTTACCCCGGACTTGTGACCGTCAGCCCAGGATGTTTCCAACGTTGCTCTGTTTCCTCAGCTGGGCCTGCTTCTCATGCAGCTCATGGATCTGTCCATCCACGGCCTCCAGCTTCACCGAATGCAGCTCGAACGGGTCCTCACCTGCACTCAAAAGGTTGACAAATCCAGCATTAAAGCAAATAAAAGTGAAACAATAGTAAGTGTGTGAATAGGGAATTAGCGGCACCAACGTTGGCTTTGCTAACAGGCCATAAGCTAATAGCGGACTCGGGAAATATATTCACGATCGGAGATATTCACACGTTATAGAAACAAGTGTATAAAATTTGATCTTAAGATAGAAAATAGACGATAAATAATTGACTTGACGGAGCTTAAACTCAAACATGCGTCAGCAAGAGACAGGGGTGTGTCAATATCTGAATGGACACTAATAAAAATGTATAACTAAACGCAACAGTAAAAAAAAAAATATATATATAAAAGTGCTAACCTTGTTCAAGAAAATAGTAGTTTCTAAACCACCCCCATATCTTCCCCCAGAAGGACAGTTCCCAATACATAAGGGTACTGTAGAAGTGTTTGGAGAAATGCAAATGGAAGGATAAATAGAGTTGGAAGAAAAACAAAGAATCAGATGTAAGAGCAAAGAGGCAACAAAATAAAAATGAGTAATATTTACCTTTCGATTGTTATAAACAGGCACTCATTGCATTACACATTATGAAAGCAAACCAAGGAAAACAGGAAATTAGAAAACGTTAGAGCAAAGGAGAGGAAAAAAAGGACATTAAAGCGCAAACAGAGGCTATGTAAGCAGAAATGGGAACAAATTAAAGAAACCAAAAAAAAGAGATGCAAGGAAAATGGTGAGCGATAGATGTAAACTATTAGAAAGCGAGGAAGTGAGTGGAATCTTAATTTGATAAAGGAACAAGGAAGAGGAAAAGACTTAGAACACTGGCAGCACAACTTTTAATTAAGGGTACTTGGGGACAGCATGTCCCCTGGGCCTCACAGGACGTTGAGGGTCTTGTCAGTCACCGCCCAGACATCCATGAGGGGGCTGGAAAGTGGATTAAGATGGTCGAAGAAGAAACTATGGGCAACCTTTTAGCTGTGGGGGACATTAAAGCACTTCTGGAAAAGACTATAGGAGGGGCAAAGATGGGAGGACATTCTTAAAGCATTCAGTGTGGAAAGAGCTGTGGGCTCCCACTATATGGATGGACCCATTAATGGCAACATTGTTTAGAAATGTTGTGATTGATGCCATACCTAAAGCTGTAAAGAGCAGGCTGGAGGACGTGGTAGGCTTAAACTCTAAAACACAGAATTTTGACCATGTGTCTCATGCAGTGGAGCAACAGAAATAATGAACAGAAGCTCAAGAGCCAAGAAAAAAGAGCTACAGAGAAAAGTAACTCCATTACAACTTGAAGTGCTGACAAAAAAAAAGAAAATTATTCAAGCTCCAAGAAAGAAAGACTCGGAACAAATAACATTGATGTGTCCAGTAAATGCTCCTCCAGCCATTTAGCCAAGCCCACCCGCAGCAGTCCCTCCAAATGCACACCAAATCCCTGTAATCATCATAAATGTCTATACTCAACCAGAGACCATGGAATGGAAAATAAAACTAGTACAATGACAGAGGAAGGGGCAAGCCTTATACTGGTCCTCCAGAAGTGTGCTGGAGATGTGGACAACTAAGACATAATAAAATTGACCATTGCCCAGAGAACCCTACATGGGAGTCAGCTTCCAATGTGTTATGTGTACACACATACACTATACTTATTCACACACACGGAATAGAAACTCAAATTATGTTTTTGGAGCAAAAAGCAAATGTTTATTGATTAGGACAGAACCAGATGAGACCGACAATTAATAAACAGGGAAAGTTTGTTGAAACACAGCTACCAAAATATGAATTTCATTGTACAATGATACCTGATCCCAAAAGAGCTGAAAACATGGAAACTAAATGTCAGGAAGAAACTGAAGGACGAAATAATTTCACAACACATTATAATAGGTAAACAGGGAGCAGCTCTTAGTATACCTGAATGTGAGAAAAAAATGGTTTAATGTAACAGATTGTGCCACATGTCTTTATATTTAGAAAAGAATTGGTAAGCAAAAGATCTAGGACCAAAAAAAAAAAAAAAAAAAAAAAGGCAGAACAAACCAAATGGGTACCAACAGAAAATCGGTTGTTTTTCATTCAGCTGACAAATTACATCAATTTTATGTGCAACAAGTTTGATGGGAATTCCTCAGGAATTCAAAAGAACCTGACGCAGATGACTACAACATCCGAATTAATACACTACTGACACTGAACTATTTAAGGGAGTAGAGTGTCAAGTACCAAATTAACTATGGTCTCAACATGACTCAGCTGTAGGAATAGTAAAATCCGCAAACCCAGTGGGAGTACGATTTAAGCCAGATGCTCATCTGCCCAGAAAATGGGCAGGTAGAAGAACCACTCTTGAATGTTTACTGAAGGCAGGAGTATTAATTGAAATAACTAGTTGCTTTAACACTCCAATTATGCTAGTGATAAAAGCAAACAAAAACATTGCATCTTGTGCATGACCTACGAGCAATCAATGATATAGTAGAGGATATGAAGGCTGAGGTACCAAACCCGCAAACGCTACTGACAAATGTCCCTCTTGATGCCAAATACTTTGAAGCAGAAGAGAGATCAATTACTTTAGTGTTCCACAGGCAGAGGAGAGTAGATTTATATATGCTGGTAAACAGTATACTTACACCAAAATCCAACAAGGATTTAAACATTCAGCACATTCATTTAATAAAGGCTGATTTAGAAGATCTTACTATAGACAGTACTTTGTTACAAAGTAGATTTAATAATGTTCTATATCACTATAACAAGGTCATAAAGATTATATTAAATCCCTAACAATGTTAACATAAGGAGGTCATGAAGTATCCAAAACACAGTATTCCCAACTTCAAGTTTAATACTTAGGACGATTGATTGTATTTGACAAGCTATTGCTCCAGCTCAATTAGAAGGCATATGTAAAACACCATTGCCTCACACAGGACAAATTATGACTTTCTAGGAATGACTGGCTGTAGTGCAGATTGAATAGAAGACTGCAGTAAAAACAGCTCCATTGAGAGAAAAATCACAAAACAAGCAGGACTGCAGCATTCAAGTAATCCATTAAAATGGAACACTGGTGCATTACTAGCATTTGAGACTTAAAAAAAAAAAGACTACAACAGAACCCTGCCCTAACCCTAACCCTAAATCTGAATACTCTTAATTTAATCTGTATGTCGCAAATCGAGCTGATGGTTATGCATCAGCTGTATTGACGCAAGAAACTTGTAGTCGTAGGAAAAAAAGCCTAATGCTTACTACAGTACAAAGTTGGACAATGTAGCTCAAGGTTACCCACCATGTTACCAACAAGGCCTTGCAACAGTATATTATGCATATGAGAAAGCATCCACAATAACCATGGGATACCCAGTAACCATTTATTCTCCTCACAAAATCGTTGAGTTAATAGGCTAGAATTTGGGCTGGAGTTCTAGCCATCGCTACGTGCAGATCCAGAGGTTACTATTAAAACAATGTCATAATTAATCTAGCTTAATTTATTACTTTGGATTTTGAAGGAAAATGGCATGATTGTGTGACTAATAGATTGACATAGACTAAATTATGTCCAGATCTTAAATCTACACCAATTCCTGACACAGAAATCACTTTGTAGATGGTTATAGCTTTAGAGATGTAGGAAATCATACAGGATATTCAGAAGTAAAAAGGATAAAAATTATTTGTCCCGGTGATAACATTGCGTACAGCTGTGCACCGCTCAATTAGCAGAATTAAAAAGATCTCAGTTGCATGTCAATTGACAAAGGGACAGACATCCAATATTTTCACTGATTCAGCATATGCTCATGGTGCATGCAATTTATTTGTAGCAGTATGGAAACAGTTTCAAACATAGTGACGGGACTCCTACAACATTCTGAATAAATATGTAAAATAATTCCAGTTATGATGCTACCAAAAAGACTGCGATAATCAAATGTCACGCTCATAAAAAAGGAAATAATTTTGTAATTAAAAGGGAACAATGCAGCAGATTTAAAAGCTAGAAAAGCCTCAGGATGTCAGGTAGCACCTGTAGAACCTCAACTGGATGACAATTAGAATTCAACAAGCAGGCCCCTATGAACACTCAGTGGCAACAAAAGGGATCCAAAAGGCATGTAAAATATTTGGCGTACACATGGACAAATTGTTGCATCAGCTTCAATTTTGAATGCTCTCAGATGCGCATGGTTTTGACCATTGTGCAATGGGGGGGGGGGGGGGTGTTAGGGAAAATTAAATGGCAAGGATATTGGTCTCCTTAATTACATGCAAGGGTAGATGAATATCTGGCCACATTTGAAGTTTGTACAAAAACAATGTGAGGAAAGGAATAACGACACCAATATGCCATATACCTGTACCAGAAGGACCATTTAAGTATTTGGTAATGGACTATGTGGATATGATAAAGCGAGTACAAGGCAAGGGGTACATGCTTGTGGTCATACACAGATTTAACAGATGGGTGGAGGCAGTACCATCAGCAGATCAGGGAGCAGGAACAACAATTACATTTATAACAAGATAAGTAATTCCTAGATTTGGAATAGCATCAGAAATAAGATAATGGCTCAGCATTCCTAAAAAGAGGTTAGGGTGCATTTACAATCCTCAATCACAAGGGATGGTAGAGAAATTAAATTGAATCCTCAAGGACAAACAAAACATGTGAAAGTACTAAACTGGATTGACTCGTTACCTCTTGCACAAATGAGCCGTTGCATGCAAACTAACAGAAACACACATTAAATGCTTACGGGTCGACCCATGCCTGTGCCATATTGTAGAGGTCCCTACAAAGAACTTCCTCTAGAGCAATTACAAATGAAACTTCGATCTTATGAGGAAGTGAACACCCATACATAAATCTATTTACAGTAAACAAGAAAAGGAAGCATGTGAGGAAACGTCGGAATGTCAGATTGTTCCAGGTGACCAAATATATCTGAGGGTATTCTGGAGAAAGTGGAATGAGCCCAGGAGAGAGGGACCCTACAAAGTGGTGAGCGCTACTCCAACAGTAGTCCAAGTAGAGGAAAGTACAACTTGGTATCATCTAAACCACTGTACTAGTGTTCCCAACATACGGATGGAAACAGACAAGCAAATAACTCAGGAGAAAGTGACGAGGAAAGACCAAGATGAAGTGCAAAATGATGAAAGCTCAAAAACAAATGCCCAAGGATCTCATTCTCCTGTCCTCCAATTTTTTTTTATATATATATATATATATAATAAAAAAAAATTCTTACAAAATATCTGATCATCATCACATGCCGAACGCATCTAATTTGGCAAACCCAAGCCATAATCAACAGTACCCAGACTTCCCTAGAATTGACTTTAATCCTCATCTGAATCTGGCAGTGGCTTTGATTTAATCCAAAAAGAACAAGAACTAGAGGATGAGAAAATATCCAGACAACACAGACACTTTGTAGATGACCATAATATTACTTATACAAAAATGGGCAATTCAGATATATTATGCAATTTACCTTCAGCTGTTCAACTAGGTACAGCTGGGCTTAGTTTTACAATAAAAGGAAACCGTGATGCATAATACAATGCACAATGTAATAAATATTATAAGGGATACCGGTTAGTCTTCAGTTCAAAAGCAAACTCTTCTTGTCTGGGAAGCTCCTGGAGAATGTCTATGGACTTCATCGGTACCAGCCTGAAACAGTGTAAACAAAAAAAGTCAAAACATTTAAAACAATAATGAATATTCTGAGGGCTTGTGTAAATTAGGTACAACTGCGAGTTGGATGTACTATTTAGCCATTCACGGTCAAAAAGTTATAATGCCTTAGAATTATTGTGCATGAACTGAACTAACGTGGACCTCAAAGCCAACAAGTAAACCTCAGTCCTTAAGGGAGAACAACAGCACATCCAGCTCCATGTTGTCCAGTTTACCTAGAGAACAAAACATCAAACTTTAGTATTTGTAATTGCATGAGATTCAAAAGTTAAAGAATACATACCAAATATTAAGCACAACTGTTCTCCAATACCTTCCTCCAAGTTTTGAAGCTGACCGAGTGTGGCGTTACTTTGTCCTTTGGTCAAATACAGGTCTCAGTCAAAACTGAATATATGCAGAGCACAGATACAGATTTCTGAATACGGTTACATTACCAAAATAGTTAAAAATAGTTAGTTTTCTTCTCGTTCAGAAGAAAAAAAAACAAGTTTCACAACTTGATGGCGAGTGTCACTTAAATTTTGGGTGGACTAATTTTAACTCCACAGAACAGTCCTGTACTCTAAACAGACGAAACGCAAAAAAATAAAATCCAAAGACTTCTATACAAGGTTCAAAACACCATCAACTGTAAAACCAGTTCCAGAAGAAAAAAAAAAACTGCAGACATGGAGACCCTCAATTAAAATCTAAAGCATATTTTCTCAATTAAAACCCCAACAATACGGTTATCAATGCAACAGATTAACCATCTTAAATTTAACCGTATGCACATTGTCAAATAGACCTGCAGCTTCAGGGCACCCCTATACATCAGATACACTTAGACAACCGTCTGTTTGCACATTTACAAGTCTCCTTACAAAGCAGTACTCCTAGTATTGTAGGATTAGAGGTTAGGCATTGAATACACACACGTCAATTTTAGTACCATGCAGGGGTGAGAAAAATTAACTACACACACTTAAGAAAAGTTCTGCCACTATAACCGTACAGAATTCTGCCAACATCTGAAGGTAGTCATAAGTTTAGAGAAAATGCTTACCAGAAAGCTCCTGGAGGCTCTTCAGGCATGGTAAAGTTTGCATAGATGTAACTTTACTGTAAACTGATATTAAACCTGCATATATATTTTTACTTGCATGTTCAAAATGTAACAAGAAAACTGATTGTTACAAGCATTGAGGTCCAGCTGGTTGTCCGGCTTGAGATGCTGTAGTACTGAGCCATCGGAGGTCGAACAAAACTATAAGGACTTACCTAGGTAAAGAGACTTACCGAGGGACTCATCACTAATGTGTGGTCATCAAGACATGATTCTAACAACAGGATACTGATCTCCGTTGTTGCATTTGAAAGTTAGCCAAAAAGGAACAACTGATTTTTACCTGTACAATACTTGAAACTAGAAATATCCAATCACTAAAACGGCATGGACTTTCCATCTCCTCACAGGCCTACATGCATTTGTAACACATAAGGTCCACAATGGCAGCGCTTGAGGTCTGTCAGAGCACTGAGAGACTTAGCGTTGTGCAGATACCTACGTCTATGATAATTTTTTTGGCATTTTGTTAACGACTTGTGCTTTTCACCCAGTCAACCAGCAGCTGCACAGCTGCTATAGGAGCAGTTATACTTCTGCATTGGTAAACCTGGATGAATTTAAGTTACATGGTGAAAACTATACCTCATAACTTCTGAGTGACAACCTCTTTGGTCTGTTGAGTGAGACTGTGACATACCGTACCTGTGATGACATACAGAGAGCGGGATCTTGTGGTTTACAGCAAAATACACAGAAAGGTGTAGCAGGGTGACTGTTGATTAAGGAGCTTCAACAGGTTTAAGATGTTCTGCAGAAAGGAAACACTGCTTCCAAAGCTAAACTGGTTAAAATAGACTCTACCTTGGTCCTGTTACAGGGACAGATAGTCCAAGAATGAAATGCTACCAATACTTACAGCTTTATCTCAGTAGATGTTAGAATTTGCCAACATTCACCAAGTTAAGTATTGACTATCAAACAAACACATGATACTTACCCTGCCCAGATGTGTGAGTAGGGGAGAAACACTTGTAGAAGGCTAATAGTTAGTTACCTGGAAAACTCACATTTTTTGTTAAAGCCTGAACGTCGTATTACCACTTACTGGCAGAGGAAAGCAGAAATGACAGCTTTGTTGCTGGCTGCTCTACATAGTCAGTCCAAAGGAGTCTGAAAAGCTGTTGTTCAGTACCAAAACCCCGCAGATATCAGAGAGTCTAACAGATATTAGACTTCCTTAAACTGGCAATTAAACTGGCAAACTAACAGACAAAAGAAAGTGGGGTTAAAAGTAGCATTATAGACACTAACTTTCTCTATAAATTTTAAGAAACAAAGCACACACACGGTGAAACTGACCATCCATGCCATGGTCCATTCAGCTTGAAAGGGAAGAAAAAAAAGTTAAAGAAACTCAAACTCTTACACTTCTTAGTTGTACATGGTACATTCAATATATAGTGGTGGAATCAGAGAAAAAGGAGGTTAATATTGACAGATTCAGTATAGGGTATAAAACCATGGTCACATCTGTAATAGGACGTAAGAGTCATGCTGATGCTCTCAGAAGAAAAAAAAAAAAACAAGTGTTTTAATTTATAAAAAGGCACAATACACGTGAGCCCAAAAGCCATTTTTGTACAACATGTAAAATACCCAAAATGTAAAATACCCAAAATTGTAACAACTGGTTACACTGTAAAAAGTGTCTTACTAAGTAACCAGTTTTACAGCAATAATCAAATCATAACGTCTTACTTCAGAAAACATATTTTCACCTGTTGGTGCAAGGTTCCTCAGAAGTTCAGATCTAACATCTCACAAATACTGAAACACGGTTTAACCTTCTCTTTGGCACTCAACGGAGGCGGTCGCATTTTTTCTCTCCCCATCCTCACCCTTATCTTCCCTGCTTTGCTCCCTTGTCTCGTATTGAGAGACTCTATCTGCACTGCTCTCCAAACTGAAAGATTATGGATTTGATCAACTGGTCTTTTAATACAATTGACACCATTGGGTTCGGGGGAACCTGACTGCACCGACAGAACGTTCGCAGCGGGCTATACGATGGACACGTGGGAGAGGTGGCGAATCGTGTGTTTTGCGGCTCTTTCCGTGGAGGACATTGAAGATATCTACCTATTCGGAACCATTACAGGTATTCTGCTGATTGGATTAGGCTTTGCCCTAGGTTATCGAAAAATTCAGAAGACGGGAACAGCTGTCCAAAGCCTCACAATGCTGCCAGTCTTAATTGAAGCTGTGGTAAGAGCGGTCAGCATTGAGACTGAGACTATCAATCGCAATATGGATTCCATCTAGGAGAAGCTCACGGCTTTACAAAGGAAAATTGATTATATTGGAGACCAAAATGGACAGAGTAGCCTGCAAAAATTGGAATGCATTTACTCGCCCCAAAGACAAAACAATCTTGGCAAGGCTGTTGCTGGAATCTACCCCAGGAGAGCAATGCAGTGAGACGCTCTTGCTTCCTCCCCCACTCTACAGACATTACAGACACTGAGCTTTAAAAGTCTTACCATGCATTGTGTATATAATATCACAGCCCATGACAATTAAGAAGTGTTTAAACTGAATAGTCATTCTGTCTGTACATAAAACAATCGCGTTAAAAATTCAATTCAATATTATTTATACAGCGCTTTCACAATACAATCGTTGCAAATCAGTTTTATAGGAAATTAAGTTTCAACAATAGGATTTATATTGTAGAAACGCAATATAATTAACTTCTGGAAAAATTGTTCAGTATAATTGCTGATAGTTGGCTTCCTCTGAGGTCCTCCGAGGGGTCAGCATCATCTCTTCTCAGGTGTTCGATCTCAGATCATTTAAGGGTTGGATCCAGACTGAAGCTTGTGTAATTCCTAGTAGGCAAAAACAAATAAGACAATTATCATAGCTGCTGTTCCATCCAGGAGCAATCCGGAATGAAATTCTGTTCAACCCAAGCTAAAGCATAATAATGTGCGTTTGATCAGATACACCTGCAGTACAAGATTGTGAGATGCATTATATGAATGCTTGGCTAAAGAGAAAGGTCTTTAATCTAGATTTAAACAGAGAGTGTGTCTGAAAATTTTAGATTTAATAGATGTACCGGTATTTTTAGATGTACCTGTTAATAATAATAATAATAATAATAATAATAATAAATACCACAGATGAAGAGGAAAGAGAAGTATGAAGAACAAACACTGGCTGAGCTTCTCATCTGATGCAATCTCTCTCTTGATGCAGCTCAGCTGTCTCATTCAATCAGCTGCGTGTTTCCACCTTCAACAAGACTGTTAACTAATCAAAATGAGCTCCTAATTGGCTCATAACAGTTACCAGACATAAGTTCTCATTTATTAAAAAGAATGATCAAGAGAATCAATAATGGAAAATAATTACATAACAAATGAGAAAAAACCACTACCTTCCGATGATTAAAGTAAGCACAGAACTTCAAGCATGACAATTTCGTTCTGCATCCTTACACTTCAGTTGCTGTTTCATACTGATAAATCTGACCTAGTCCAGCTAGTGTGCATTTATAGAGATGGGCAAAACCATTGACAGTCATGCAAGCAAACAGAAATTAATTTAATCAAAAAGCAAACCTAAATTTATAAACTAGATGCACTAATCAAATCATTATTATTTATCAGTCATGTATATAAATCCTATTATTGGCAAGGCACTCAAATGTCAAATTAATAAACAACCCACCCTTCATCCTCTGCACTTGGTTTCTCCCACCTCCCATAATGCACCACAGCACAGATATAAAAGGTCATTCCAGCAGTGCTTCTGCTTTTTCCTCTGGTTTGCAGTAGGTTGGCACTTTTTTGTCTGGTTTTGATTATATTGTGCGGTTTTCTTCTAACACCCATTGCCTTTGCATGTTTAGGAAGTGTGTTTATCTTTTGATGTTGTACAATTGTTTTTGAACAATTGATTGTTGTTGTTTTGCTAGGGTTGCCAACCATGTAAATTTAGCATTTTGTACCAGTCCCAGCTATGGGTGTAAAGTTAATTTTGCTCCATAAAGTAAAAAAACTAGGGTTGCCAACGGTTCCGTATAATATGGAGTAGTCCTGTATTTAAGGCATCAAAGAAGTGTTCCATATGAAAGCCGTGTGTCTTGTATTTAAGGTATATGCTGATTGTTAATTATAATTCTCTGACCCAGTAAACTGAAAATCATAGGGGGGTGATGAATTCGGCAATGGTGCCAAAATCATACCCCCCTACATATAATGCTTAACTTTGATTATAATCACTTGTGCTTTTTTGCAGGTGTTCTACAGGATGAGATATATCACCAGAATGAGTTGTATGGGTCTCTGACGCTGCAAACTGGAAATCATAGGGGGTGGTGATTTCGGCAGTGCTGCCAAAATTATACCCCCCTACATAAAATGCTTAATTTTGAATAATAATCACTTGTGCTTTTTTGCAGGTGTTCTACAGGATGAGATATATCACCAGAATGAGTTTTATGGCTCTCTGATCCAGCAAATTAATTTGTGGGGCGTTTGCTCAAATAGACACATTAGCAGCTGCTGCCAGTCTTACAAAGGGTTTTTATTGCCAGTTCAATTAAGTTGTTCACATCTGTACAGTATAAAGGCCCGTTCATAAAACTCAAAACAATTACAAGAAATGCCTAAAATGCATTTGTCTTGTAAATGTTGGTAGTTAGCTTGCCCTGATCTGACACCCTATGGAAAAAAGAGTTTCAAACAACAGAAACAAGGGGGGCATGTGTGTGTTCTTCAGGTTTCAGATAGAACATGCTCACAAAATTGAACAGCAGCAACATAGATATCACAGCCAAAGGACTGGGATGCAGCTCTTGGGTCAACAACCTCTCTTAAAGCTGTTCATCAGTCAGTGGGCTTTCTGTGTCTGGGACGATGACACTGGAGTAGCCATCAGCAGTAAGTCCACTGTTTTCCCACTCAATGTGAGGAATATCCATACCCTATCAAAGCAAAATAGAAAAACCTTACTTGTTTGCAGTATTATTTACCCTAATGGCTTTATGGCACTTACCGTGACCTACACTTTTGTAAACAGCTTTGCTAAATATTTATTAACTTAAAGGAATACTTCACCGTTTAGCGTTAGGCTTTGTATCCGTAGTATCTCTGTAATATTTTCAAACAAACGTGCATCGTTCCCTCACATCCCTCTGCGCTGAGAATTTTTTTCTTTTTTTCGCATCATCGGAGGGAGGCATTTTTCCCACACACAAAACAGAGCAGTGGGATATGAGGGACCGATGCACTTTCGTTCGAAAATACTACCGGGATACTACGGATACAAAGCTTAATGCTGATCAGTAAAGTATTCCTTTAAGGCCAGCCTTTGGTAAGGGAGTATTGACATACATGCAATATCTTCATAACTAATGTTTGCAAGCACAAATGTAGGGATTTACACTATTGAAAGCATTCAAGTTGTACATTTGGTACATACCTCCATATTTTCTGGGCCTTGAATTGGGTGATGGATTCGGCCCAGCTCCCACAGCTGATTAGGGGTCATATGGCCTTCTGTTCTTATTGGATGATTGTCCCAGCCACTGCGGAAAGTGTCCAGGGAATCTTGCAGCCGTGGCAGGAACACATAATGGCAACAGAGGAGGTGTGTAGCAATGGCGATGTTGAGGAAGCCCTCTTCTTCAAGGTAGTGGAGAACATCATAGTAGATGTTTGTGACAGCTACCCACAGGTCTCTCCAAAGCCTCTCGATTCTGGAAAATAGTGAAGTTCAATAGGAACCTTTAAACTTAATGTACAGGGAAAATTCATCAGATTGTTCAATGCATAGTTGTGTTTTTCTTTATCTACTTTATTTGTTTAGAAGAAACAATGTTTAATGGAATATGTCACTGCATACTATCAAAACAGAAGTGACATACAGATGTAATTCCAGACCCATTGCCCAGCAAAAAAACTAACTTATTATTTTGCAGCAAGGAAAAGGCTGTTGAATTTGCATGCTAAGGAGGTTGCAATTCAGTACCCTTTAACTGACAGCAGCTTCCACTGGAGATAGGACTTTCAGCTCACACATTTCTCAAATAGTAGTACTGCTGAAAGCTGATATACTGTATTTGTAGCAAATAATAATGTTCTTGCATGGCGTCAGTGAGGTGGTATCTTTCAGCTAGCATTATCTGAAGTTTTGGACTGACCGTTGATTGTGAACACTCTTGCCGGATATGAAGCTGCCCCTTCCAGTGCCATGGACTGTAAACACGAGGCATACAATGTCTACATTTTCCACGCCCTAATCAGCCCGTACCCTTAAAACAGAGTAACATTTATAAGAGTTATTTTTTTATATATATCTCAACAAAACATTAATATGGAACATGATGCATGCTTTTAACTTAGTTATAAAGGGTACCCCATTATATCTATATAGACTTTGCTTTAACAAAAACAGATCTATACAGTCATGCAAAAATAACTGAAATCGTCTTGTTACTAACGTAACAAAGGTTCTCTCTAGAAGAGGGAACGAGTGTTGCGTAAGCTAGCTTATCCGAGTCCCGGTATTTATAGCCATAAGTCACGCCTATTTCGGCGGGACATGATGTGCTAAGGCGCGAGCGCCTTCATTGGCGCTGACGTCACTGGCGGCTCGTCGATAGGCTGCTGCAGTTGCCGCAGAGCAGCCAATGGGCGCGCAACCTTGCTCACCTAGGTCTGCTTGCTGCTGCAATGCTTTGACAAGAAATGCAAAATTATGGATAATTTTTGGCTTCAGTATTCTCAAGAAAAGGAGGTTTTCCCATAGCGTAAGCTAGCTTACGCAACACGAGTACTCTCGTAAGAGAACCTGTATAAATGGCTCCTGAAATACAGCATAATCTTTATCCAATTCATACAAATATAGAAACAGTGTTTTAGGCAAATACCACACAAAAGTGTACTTTTGGTTATTTCAAAGAGGTTTAAAACCATTCAAGCATGACTGTAAAACTTAAACATTCCTAAGTAAAATACTTACCTGAGAGGGAAACCAAACTCCTCCACAGATTCTTGGAAGAATGCCAGGGATGTTGCGGCAAGGTTGTTGGAAGCTGCACCAAGATACATAATCTGCAGTACAATGCAGTTTTACTACTTTGATGAAACAAATGTATATAAGAATGACAAACGTGTACTGTGTTTATCACTGAATAATGTGCTTACCTTCCGTGAAAAGCCATCTATGCCACCAAAGATGACAATGTTGTAGCTGTAGGAAAACACACATACAAAAAAGATAAATATAACTTAGAGAAAATGTTAGTTGTTTGCTTTTTCACAGGTAAGCTTTTGAAAAAGCATCTGAATTGTGAACTTTTACTTGTGAACAAGTTACAAAAATGTTTTTAACAATTACGAAATAAAATACAGCAATTTCTAAAACCCTAGATTATTACTGTCATTTTTAGAAGCAATCAAAAAGTAATTTAGTATGTCAAAAGTGAATGTGAACAACACAGTTATCATGTTTGATGGAGAATATGCGTGCAGTAGCATGAAAGCAGCGCTATTAAATAAAGATGGTATGATGAATAGGCCTATACAAAAGTATAATTATTTCATTACAATATTATCTTACTGTTTTTAATTAATCTGTCCTTTGTCAATAAAAGGACTTTAAAAATTTACTGGATTAGTTTATGATTTGTATCAATGTGCATCAAGGACTGAGGGATAGGAACGGGGTAGGTTCTTCGAACAATGCAACCTAAGTTGGTAATTCGGGATATGACTCTGTAACAGAGTGAAATGTCTGTCACAGTTTTTCCATAGCGTAGAAGAATGCAATTAAGAATTCTAGGTGCTAATACTATGAGGCACAAGGGGGTGCTCGTTAGACACACCTGGAATGATAAAAGGTGAGCAGTTGTATGAAGAAGTAGTTCAGTTTGGGTAGAAGGAAGGCATGTTTCTTTGGAGCTACCTTGAACTGTTATGTTGAAAAGTCCTAGTTGGGAAACTTTTGGTTTTAAGCTCAACGTGAGTATATTTGAATATTGTCATTTTTCTTTTGTTTACAATATGAGAGGAATGCTTATGCTTGTTTTTGGTTTTAAATTCAACAGAAGGACTTTTTCTTTTTCCCTCTAATTTCATTCAATCATGTCTGATTGGGACTGTTTAAATTGAGGACTGTTTGGAGTGGAAAAACTTTTAATTCGGTTTCTTTTGTGGAGACTCATTCATCAAAAGTTATCAGTCGGAGTGATCAACTGTAAAGCGGAGTACTGTAATTTCAACACACTCAATGTTTTTCTTTGGAAAGAATAACTCATTTTTGCCACAGGATGGATCATCGTTTCTCAGATAAGAACTTTAAGACGATTTCTTTGGTATAAAATCAACGACTAGGTTTCGAGATTTGTGGTTTAATTTCTTTTTTCTTTTTACTATATAATTAAGTTGACACTTGAACATATTTATCATTGGGTGAATAAATGTAACAAAAGGAAATACTGGTTGAGGAAGTTCATATAATGCTTTGTTTGATCTTAGTGAAAAACCCTCATTTGTGGCTATTCTAAAAACAAAAAGAAAGAAAGAAAAGTTACAAAATGGCACCCGAACAGGGACAATGACTAAATGTTTCACTAGATGATTTTAACAAGGATCAAATAAAGGAACTAACAGCAAAAGTAAATTTAAAAAAAAAGTTTAAATCTGAGAAATAAATCAAATCAAACAATCTGAAATGGATAGGGATGAGATCACGCCCATCGCGGAATTCTTCGGTGATGCATTTATTCAGATAAGAGATCCGATGAGTGAAATGTTTGACACTTTTAGTGGACTTTATATCGACTCAGAAGAAGAAAAAGAGGAATCGGCAGAACAAGTGCTGTTTCCAGGCCAACCTGGCGATCCAGATGATTTCACTCCACTTCCTCCACCACCACCACCACCATTAGATTTTGATGAGGAGCAGGTGTATTCAAATGGAATGGCAACAACCCAACGTTTGACTAACATTGAAGAGCACCTCAGTGACATTGAGCATCGGGTGAGTGTTTTTGTGATTCAAGATACAGTAATGAATATGATGAAACAACTTGAAGATAAAATTACCTACCGCATGCAAAGGGAATTTGATCGAATTAAAGTGCAAATGGACAGTAGATTGACTGATTTAGATCAGAGCATGGTTGATTGTCTGAAAAGGAGAGATAAACAACTAGATCAAAGGATTCAAGCTCTTAACATACTTTCATCTACTCCCATGTCTGCAAAAACGGTCAGCCATCATAAAACTGCACAAACAGAAATTAAGCAATTTCAAGATAAACATTCTAGTCAACAATCTCTGCCTCCCATCCCAGCAACATATCATTCACCGGTTAAGTTGGAGTTCCCCAGTTTCACCAATGCAAGTTTGGATGATCCAGTTGTTTTTGTTGAGAGAGTTGAAGAGTATTTTAATCTTAGGCCTTTGACTGACAAAGAATCAATGGCATCACTTTCTGTGGCATTGAAAGGGACTGCGAAGGACTGGTGGAGGGCAGAGCGGAAGAACATAGATTCATGGAAAACCTTTAAGGAGAAGTTTTTGTTTGCATTTTTAAATGAGGATTTCAAAGAAGTAGCTGCACAGAGACTTGTAAATAGAAGACAGCAAAATAAAGAAAGTATTCGGGATTTTGCATATCATTACAGAGCCCTTTGTATGAGAAACAAACCTGACATGACTGAAGAAGAGATTGTTCATGCAATTCTCAGAAACTGCAACCCAAGATTAGCTAGTTTGCTGAGAAGCTCTGCTAAAAATGTGGATGAATTGGTTCGTTTGGGAACACAGATAGAAATGGATTGGATGGGAGCTAAACATCACTGGAGTTTAGTTAACAATGAAGAGCAAAACAGAAAATCACCTGCGGTGTCAAAAAGAACTCAAGATAATCAACTAATGCTGATGGACCACCCCAATGCTAAAAAAGGGTACCAAAATCTTCAGCTGCCTGTGACCATCAAGCACATTAATATCAACGCCTTTATTGATACTGGTAGTACTTTTTCACTCGTCCAGTTAATCTGGAAAAAACTGAACAAAAAAGGCAGATGATCAGTTTACTACAAGTAAACAGAGCTTTATTTTAGCAAATGGACAATTGCAAAAAGCTATCGGTAAGGTGAGATGGATGTGTGAGGTCAAAGAAGAAAAATTTGAAGTGGATTTTTTTTGTGATGGAAGATAAGGATTTGGCAGTATCCGTAATCCTGGGTCTTGACTTTTTGCAAAAATCTAAAATGGTTTTGGATTTTAACACAGGGCACTTTCATCTTCCTGATGTTGCACAAAAGAAATGCACATTCCCTTTTTATTCACAAAATGGACCATCCAACAACCAATTTTACATGGCTGTCATGGATACAGATGAGCCTCCTATCATCAGTGAAGCAGACCATAACCTCATCGTTGAAGCTGCTATGCATGCTGAAACAACACCAGAAATACAAGCACGGCTTAAAGACCCGATGTTGGAATGGCCAACGGTATGCACACAAAACATAGGCCGAACCAACGTTGTACGACACCAGATCATTACAACTGATCAGCAACCGGTAAAAAAAAAAACATACAAAGTCTCTGTTTTTAGAAATGATTTTATTGAAGGGCAAGTGAAAGAATTGCTTGAAAAGAAAATCATCCAGCCTTCTACTTCTCCGTGGGCATCACCGGTAGTAGTGGTAGACAAGAAGGATGGGAATATGAGACTGAGACTATGTGTAGATTACAGAGGACTGAATGCAAAGACTTACCTGGATGCCTATCCTATGCCACAAATTACAGATATCCTGGAATCACTGAAAGGAGCCAAGGTTTTCAGTACTTTAGACCTAAAAAGTTGGTACTGGCAAATGGAGATGGAACAGTCCAGTGTTGAAAAGACAGCGTTTTGGACAGCTTCAGGATTATATGAATTTTTATGTTTACCCTTCGGCCTTAAAAACTCAGCAGCATCTTTTCAAAGGCTTATGGAACACGTGCTAAGAGAGCACAAAAACAAATTCTGCATGGTCTACATTGATTACATTGTGGTGTACTCCCCTTCAATTTCAACCCACATTCTACATCTACAGAAAGTGTTTGCCTGTCTGCAAAAAGCTGGTTTGTCTCTTAATATGAAGAAATGCAATTTCATCAAGACATCACTGACATTTCTAGGGCACATCATCTCTGCAGATGGAGTCAAGACGGATCCGGAGAAGATATCGGCTGTCCAATCATTTCCAGTACCTACATCAGTCTAGGAGGTCCAAAGATTTCTGGGTCTTTCAGGCTGGTATCACAGGTTTATTAAGAATTTTTCAGAAAAAGCTGCTCCACTTCACGCTCTAAAGAAAAAAGGTGCAAAATGGATCTGGTCTGAAGAGTGCCAAAGAGCCTTTGACACGATCAAAGAAGATCTCATCAGTGCTCCGGTTTTAATCTCACCTGATTTTAACCGTGCTTTTAAAGTCCAGACGGATGCCAGTGAGTGGTTTAGGGGCAGTGTTAAAAGATTCTTTCTTTTCTTTTGGAAAGAGTCTTTCTTTTCTTTTGGAAAGAGTCTTTCTTTTCTTTTGGAAAGAGTCTTTCTTTTCTTTTGGAAAGATTTTTCCTAGCCGGAGCTATACTGTAGAGGATATAAAGTCTTTTCTTAAGGTGACCAAAAATGCCAGAAAAGTAAGAGTGGATGAATATTTTCCTGACGTTCTGCAATTCATCGAAAAGGCAAAGACTTTAAGGAATGATGGAGGTTTTACAAACCAAGAAGTGTATCGGCTAAAGACATTTTTTGCCAAACTTAATGCCCAACCAAGGCTCAATGCCAGTAAAGATAGCACATAAATATTTTTTTCTTTTCTGTCTTCTTTGGCTGTGCTCATTTTATTTTTTTCCTTTTTTATTTATGGGGGAGATTTGTATGGCTTCTCTGAATGTGAATGGGGCTAGAGATATTGGGAAAAGGTTTAAATTATATGAGATAATTAAACAAAAGAAAATTGATGTCTTGCTTATTCAAGAAACACACAGCGATATACTAAATAGTTCTGACTGGGCTAAAGAATTTGATGGGCTTTCCGTTCTAAGTCATTTGACTTCAACTAGTGGGGGGGTTGCCATTTTATTTTCTAAGAATTGTATTCCCTGTTCGTACCAGGTAGAAGAAGTGATAAAAGGCAGGCTTTTGAAAGTTGTTGCCCAGTTTGAAAATTGTTCTTTTATTTTTATCTGTGTGTATGTCCCAGTTAATACTTTGGAAAGAATGATTTTCTAGATACTCTGAGTAATGTATTATGTAATTGTAATCCTGAGAATTCTTTGTTGTTAGGGGGGATTTTAATTGCACTGAGAGCATTCTTGACAGGAATCATGTTGAACCGCACATGCCCTCACAAAAACGACTCATTCAAGGTTCAAGGTTCAAGGTTCTTTATTATTTGTCACATACACAATCATACAGGGTATAATAGGTAGTGAAATGTTAGTCAGGACAGGTCCGCTCAATGGAAAGTGCAAGAAAGAAAAATAAAACATGATAATAAAATAAAAATAACATAAAAGCAATAAAAAAACTATGAAACAAAAACACGAGAGAGTATATATATATATATATACAAATATGGTGAGAATGAAGTACGAAACAAATAATGAAATAAAATAAGGGGTAAGATGTGCAATGAGATAAAGTGTGCAGTGCATGAGAATGTGCAAATAGGTTGTACCGGGGATGTACACATAGCAGCAGTGTGGATGATGGGGAATAATGGTTGTGATTACAGTTTATTAAATTGAGTCCTGTGGATGTTATGCTGTTATGAGACTGAGTTCAGGAGCCTGATGGCCTGGGGGAAGAAACTCCTCCGCAGTCTTTCAGTTTTAGCCAACATGCTCCTGTAGCGCCTGCCAGATGGCAGTAAAATGAAAAGATGGTTACCGGGGTGATTCGAGTCCTTGATGATTTTTGCAGTTCTGCTTTTGCAGCGTTTGAGGTAGATGTCCTGCAGAGAGGGGAGAGTAGACCCTGAGATGCGCTCAGCTAAGCGCACGACTCTCTGCAGAGCTTTGCAGTCCTGGTTTGTGGCATTATTATACCACACTGAGATGCACTGAGTCAGTACACTTTCTATGGCCCCTGAATAGAAAGTTTTCAGGATAGCTGGTGAGACCCTGAATTTTCTCAGCTGTCGCAGATGGTACAGCCTTTGCCTGGCTTTCTTGACCTGTGTTTGGATGTGTGCAGTCCATGTCAGGTCCTCGGAGATGTTTACACCGAGGTACTTGAAGCTGCTCACCCTCTCCACAGGGGTCCCGCTGATCATAAGAGGAGTGTAGGGCTGCAGCTGTCTCTTCCTGAAGTCTACAATCAGCTCTTTGGTTTTGCTCACGTTCAGAGAGAGACAGTTGTCCTGGCACCATGATGTAAGTCTCTCCACCTCATCCAGGTATGCGGCCTCATCATTGTTGGAAACGAGGCCCAGAACCACAGTATCGTCAGCAAATTTAACAATAGAAGTGGAGCTGTGTGAGGACACGCAGTCGTGGGTGTAGAGAGAGTATAGCAGGGGGCTCAGGACACAGCCCTGTGGGGCTCCTACATTCAGGGTGATGGAGTTGGAGGTGAACTGGCCGACTTTCACCACTTGTGGTCTGGCGGTGAGGAAATCTTGGATCCAGTCACAGAGTGAAGTGTTTAGGCCGAGGTCTGATAGTTTGACAGCAAGCTTGGTGGGGACTATAGTGTTGAAAGCTGAGCTATAGTCGATGAATAGCAGCCTGACATAGTTGCCATTCTTGCTGTCGATGTGAGTGAGGGAGGAGTGCAGTACCTGGGAGATGGCATCATCAGTAGACCTATTTGGCCGATAGGCAAACTGAAGAGGGTCCAAGGTAGCAGGGATGGAGGAGCAAATGTGTTTCTTTAAGAGTCTCTCAAAAACCTTCATGACTGTCGATGTGAGGGCAACTGGACGGTAGTCATTCAGGCAAGAGGGTTTACTGTTCTTAGGCACAGGGATGATGACAGATTTTTTAAAGGAGGTGGGAACAACAGAGGTAGCAAGTGACTCATTAAAGATGGAAGTAAACAAACCAGCAAGCTGATCAGCACAGGACCTCAGAACGCGGCCAGTAATCCCATCAGGTCCTGCTGCTTTCCTTACGTTCACTCTCTTTAGTTCCCTCCGAACTTCATCCTCTGAAAAGGTGATCGCACAAACATCGCTGCTCTGTCTGCTGCTTCCTGGCGTGCTGATCGGCAGGATCGCGCCGCCATTAACGTTACATTCAAAGCGACCGTAGAAAGTGTTTAGCTCCTCGGCCAGCAACGGATCTGCTCTCACCTCCGCGGAAGAGTTATTTCCAGAGGAACAGATGGTCTTCAGTCCCTGCCACATGCGTCGGGAGTCATTGAGCTGGAAATGTGACTCAATTCTCTCCCTGTACCGGCGTTTAGCGGCTCTTATTGCACGCCGGAGAGCATAACACGCTGTTTTGTATTCGCTCATGTTCCCCGACGAAAGACCGGCATTGTATGCGGCAGTGCGTTGATTAACCGCATCACGGATAGATCTGTCCACCCACGGTTTCTGATTGGAGAATGTCCTTATTGTTACTGTTTCGGTGGCTTGCTCGGTTAGCGTGTTTACGAAGCTTACTGCTACATCCGTGAATTCGCTGACGTCAGTTGAACTCGCCCGGAACATGTCCCAGTCGACGTCATCAAGAGACGCCTGTAGCATAGCTTCAGAGTGGGCGGACCAGCGCGTCACTTCCCTCTCCACCGGGGGTCTCTGAGCGATCCGTTGTTTATATTCCGGTGTGAGAAATATGGCCGCGTGGTCTGATTTGCCGAAAGCCGGCAGGGAACGAGCTTTGTAGGCATTCTTAAACTGGGTGTAGCAATGATCCAGTGTATTCAGTCCTCTGGTTGGACAGGATATATGTTGGTGAAAGTTCGGCATGACTTTTTTGAGGTTGGCCTTGTTAAAGTCCCCAGCTATGATGGCGGCAGCGTCAGGGTGCTTGTTGATATAGCCGCTGAGCTCGTCGTGAAGTGAGGACAAAGCCACACTAGTATCTGCTTGTGGTGGTATATACACGGCAGTGATGATGATCGATGTAAACTCCCGGGGGAGGTAGAATGGGCGGCAGATAATGGAGAGATGCTCCAGATGAGCCGAGCAGGAACGCGACAGAATGGAGATATTCCTGGGGTCACACCATTTCTTGTTGATCATGAAACACACTCCACCACCCTTGGTTTTTCCAGCCTCGGCTGTTCTGTCCATCCGTAAAACAGAGAAGTTATCAGACGGCGTTACAGCGTTGTCCGGGACTGAGGGCGTGAGCCATGTTTCGGTCAAACAAAGGATGTTACAGTCTCTGATGTCCCGTTGGAAACTAATCCTGGCTCTAAGATCGTCCATCTTATTCTCCAAGGATTGTACATTAGCGAGCAGAATACTCGGTAGAGGAGGACTGTGTGCCCTTTTCCTCAGTCTGTTACGTATTCCAGCGCGTCTCCCACGGTGTTTCCTTCGCCGCCTGGGATTGTTGAGGCGGCCTTTGTTAACTTCGGTGGTCCGAAGTATCTCCAATGGCCACGCTGGATCCGTGGATAAAGTGTCCTGAAGCAGGTTAGTGCAGTGGTGTCCAATGTCCAAAAGTGTTCTTCTGTCGTATATAAATAGTGCAGACGTTATGCGTGTAAAAAGAGAAAGTAAAAATACGTAAAAAAGTATATTAAAGCACAAATTGAGCGGAGCCATCCCTAACGTCGACTGTACAATGCAGCGCCGGAAGCGGAACATTCAATTATTGAAAACCCATGAGATTGTTGATGTTTGGAGAAATTTCCATGGTATTCAAAGGCAATATACGTGGGCTCATGCTTACGATAACTTGATCTCACTGGCAAGGTTGGATAGATTTTATTGTTTTAAACACCAGCTTAATCTTTTTAGAAGCGTTTCAATTTGTCCAGTGGGTTTGTCTGATCACAGTTTGTTACAGTGTGCTGTATCTCGTAGCTTCATTAAACCAAAAAGTGCTTATTGGCATTTTAATAGTAATTTATTATGTGACAAGCACTTTAAAGACGTTTTTAAAGAGTTTTGGAATTCTTTCAGAACTACAAAATCTTCTTTGCAATGTTTGCAGCAGTGGTGGGATGTTGCAAAAGCACAAATTAAGCAGTTGTGTCAGCAATATACTCTCAATGTCACAAGAGACATTACCCGTTCAATGAAAACAGTTGAGAAAGATTTAGTAGAGCTTCAGACGTGTGTTGATAATACAGGTAATTTGGCTCAGTTTGATTCCCTTAATAAGAAGAAAAATATTTTAGGTAAATTATTAGATACAGTTGCACAAGGAGCTCTGGTCAGATCACGCTTTCAGAGCATAGAAATGATGGATGCACCTTCCAATTTTTTTTTCAATTTGGAGAAGAAAAATGGACAAAGACGATTTATACATGCTTTGAAATCTGAAAGTGGATCTTTGTTGTCGGATTCTCATGGCATTCGAAAAAGAGCAGTTCGTTTTTATGAAGAATTGTATAAAAGTGAACTCTTGCATGACAAAGCTGATAATGTCTTCCTTGAGAATTTGCCTCAGTTATCTGAAGAGGCTAATGGTGAGCTCGGCAAAGCTTTAACTCTGGAGGAGTTGGAAAAAGCTCTTCAAAGTATGGAATGTGGGAAAGCACCTGGACTTGACGGGTTGTCAGTCGACTTTTATAAGTCTTTTTGGCCGGAGGTGGGTCCGGACCTATTGGAGGTGCTTAAGGAAAGCCTGGCCAGCGGGCGGCTACCCACAAGTTGCCGTAGAGCAATTCTCACCTTGTTGCCGAAAAAAGGAGACCTAAATGATATTAAAAACTGGAGACCAGTCAGTTTGTTGTGCAATGACTATAACTTGTTTTCCAAAGCTCTGGCAAATAGATTGGGAGAAGTTTTGGAGCGGGTGATCCATCCTGACCAGACCTATTGTGTTCCTGGTAGACGAATTGTTGATAATATATCTTTTATTAGGGATGTTTTGGACCTTGGTAAAGGTCTTAATTTAGATTTTGGCATCTTGTCACTCGATCAAGAGAAAGCTTTTGATCGTGTTGAGCATAAGTATTTATGGGATGTTTTAGAGGCGTTTGGCTTCAGTTTCAATTTTATTTCGATGGTTAAGGTTTTGTACAGTGACGTTGAGAGTATTTTGAAAGTTAATGGAGACTTATGCGCCCCTTTTAAGGTTTTTAGAGGTATAAGGCAAGGATGTGCTCTGTCAGGTATGCTCTATGCTTTAGCAATTGAGCCTTTTCTAAATAAGTTAAGAACAGAATTATATGGTTTGTATATTCCAAAATGTTTAAAGGTGTTTAAATTATCGGCATATGCTGATGATGTTGTTATTTTTATTAGCTGTCAGAATGATGTCAATTTCCTGCTAAAATTGTTGAAGGATTTCAGAGTGTTTTCATCCACTAAAGTAAATTGGTCTAAAAGTGAAGCAATTTTGGTTGGGAGATGGTTAGGTGGAGATCCAAACCTCCCAGATGGATTAACTTGGACTAGGGAGGGTTTTAAGTATCTTGGAGTGTTTTTGGGTAATGAAATGGTTGTACAAAAAAACTTTGAAGGAGCTGTTGAGAAAATAAAAGGTCGTCTTGATAAATGGAAATTTTTACTTCCAAAGTTGTCATATAGAGGTCGTATATTGATTATTCATTTGATAGCATCTTCTCTATGGCATAGGTTAATGTGTGTTGATCCTCCAGTTAATTTTTTATTTTTTGGGGATAAACTGCACTGGGTTCCAAAAGCTGTTTTGTATTTGCCCAAGGAAGAGGGTGGTCATGGACTTATGCACTTGCAGAGCAGGACAGCAGCTTTTCGGCTTCAATTTGTACAGAGACTTTTGATCAGACCAGTGGAGTCGAACTGGAGATCTATAGCTTTCACGGTTCTTCAGTGTTTTGGAAGCTTAGGTATGGACAAGACTTTGTTCTGGTTGAATCCTAAAAAGATGGATTTGTCCAAGCTTCCAATTTTTTATCGTAATGTTTTTATGGTGTGGACCTTGTTCACTGTACAAAGACCCTGCGGAATAAGTTCCTTATACTGGTTATTATAAGAACCTTTAGTCTGTGGGTCACGCATGGACATATCGCTTGAGGGCCCTTTTCCTGCACTCAATGGAATTCTCTTCTCTTCTAAAGTAACAACTCTTGGGTGCCTATTACAGTCGTCTGGAAAAGACTTCAAAAATACATCAAAATAATAGAATTAGTCAAATAATATTAAGAAAAAAAATATATAATAATAAATAAAAGATAATACAGAAATCATGTAACAACTGAACTTAGGCATGTGAACATTATATACATCATATAGATGTGTGTAGGTCTAGTGTGTGTGTGTGTGTGTTTCTCTTTCTGGCTGTCCCTCAGGAGATGACACGATGATACGAATCTTGCAGCAATAATTGCACATTTGGCTTCTTCTCCAAGAATGAAGCTGAGTATTTCGGTTGGGCTACAAATGCTAAATTGGGGAAATATTGTATTAATTTTGGGGTAGTAGTGGTCTCTAATGTTTAGGTACTTTGGGCACTCTGTGAGGAAGTGCAGCTCCGTCTCTGTCACTCCCAGCATGCAGTGCGTGCAGAGTCTGTCCTCACGAGAGAGCCAGGTCTGTCTGCGCCGGCCTGTATCTACGGCCAGACTGTGTTCACTGAGTCTGTACATCGTCAATGTTTTCCTGAGTTTCACATCAGTCACGGCGCTCAGGTAGTTTGCCATGGTGTATTCTCGATTTAGGGCCGAATAACATTTCAATCTGTGCTGGTTTTTAGTGGTGTTTGTCCAATAGGTGATGTACTTGTGTTTATAATGTGTGTGGGCCGAATGTGTGTGAGTGTGTCCTGAGACTGGCTGATCTCTGTGTGTGTGTGAGATCAGTCAGTCTCAGCACCAGCTGTCAGCACCTCACTCACTCACTCACTCACACACACACACTCACTCTCTCACTGTGACCTTTGACAGGGATATCTAACGACACACTCCATCTATGAAAACTAAGCAGGGCACAAGGCAAGTTTATTTAGGTAGCACATTTCACATATTTTTCATGCTTTCAGACGGATGTCTACACTCCCAGACAGTCCATCCTTCAGGTGTGTACAGCTGTTTATTAAATTCTCTTTTACGTTTATTTTCATCTGGTTATAAGATTGAAATCTACCTATCATCTATCTCCTTAAATTGAATTTGTATTTTATAATATCCACTGGATCAATCGAATCAGTCTAAAATTGTGACTCTGTATTTTTCGGAAATAACACCTGACTTTATTGTGGATGGTTTATTCTGTTGTGACCTAAACTGTTTCTCATTTCTGGATTATATGCCGCCTTACAAGGAGAGAGCTTATTAGCCATGGTGTTTTTGTCACAAACCTGCCCAAGGAGTCCGGCGTGGACCTTCGTGGTTTGGCAGAGGAGGCTGATCACCCATCTGGTCTCAAACTGAAGTAAGTGCACTCTAACCATGTAAGCAAAAGTTTTGTTAACAATTTCTCTCTCTCTCTCTCACACGCACACACACACACTCACACTCACACTCACACACACACACACACACACACACACAGTCTCTCTCTCACACACACACGCACACAGTCTCTCTCTCACACACACGCACACAGTCTCTCTCTCACACTCACTCACACACTCACTCACACACTCACTAACACACACACACACACACACACACACACACACAGTCTCTCTCTCTCACACACTCACTCACTCATTCACACACACACACAGTTTTCTCTCTCTCTCTATCTCTCTCTCTCTCACACACACACACACACACACACAGTCTCTCTCTCTCTCACACACACACACACACACACAGTCTCTCTCTCTCTCTCTCTCTCTCACACACACACACACACACACAGTCTCTCTCTCTCTCTCTCTCTCTCTCTCTCTCTCTCTCACACACACACACACACAGTCTCTCTCGCTCTCTCGCTCTCTCTCGCTCTCTCTCGCTCTCACTCACACACTCACTCACACACACACACACAAAGGGGACCCTTTTATTAGGTTATTTTTGTCCAAAATTTGGTTTGGGTTTCTGAAAATATGCCAGTGAGGATCTTTTTTTATTAAGTGGGCTTAAGTCGCCCTCTCCTGGATGAAACTGTGCATAGCACGTGTTAAAAACTGCTACGGATTGAGAAACCTTAGCAAAAAATCACAGTATATGTAACGGAGTTAAAAAGAACATTAATTCTAATGATACTCATGGTATTGAATTACATGAAATTAGAGGGTAAGGTAAATCAAATGGTATAGTAGTGCCCCCTAGTGGTTAATGCATTGCAGACATTCATTTATTTTGTCCTTTCGCGTCTATCGTAGTTCAGTAGAGAAAGGCTGACACTTGCTGCGGGTAAGCGTGTTTCTCTTCTGTTTATGGTATTTATAAAAAGTGATAAAAGTGTGTTTTATTTGAGATTTTCAGATGTAAACCTTTGTAGTGATAATATCAACAAATGTTTGGTGAGTTTGATGGAAAGTATATCTTTGTGCTGCGTGTCATTTGCGGTGAAATTAACGTGCTTCTGTTTAATGTTAGGTAGCATCAGATGGCTAAATGGAATGCACTCTGTTACGTTACCCTTAATGAGGGAGTTTGTTCATTTGTTTATGTTTTTCTTATTTCAGTGGTATATGTCTGCAGTGTTTTCACCCTGTTTAAAAGTACATTTTGATGTATTCCTCAGGTATGTGATTTTCATAATATTTTCGTTATTTTGTTAACATAGAATTGTTACAAGTAGTTCAGTAGAGAAAGTCTGACACTTGCTGCGGTGGTATATGTCTGCAGTGTTTTCACCCTGTTTAAAAGTACATTTTGATGTATTCCTCAGACACAATTAATATTGCTGCGGAGAATAAAAGAAAGAACAGACAACCAGAGTATTGTGTGCGTCGTCCATTCAAAGTTTGTGACGGATGTGTTGAGGCCACATTGGGGATAACAACCGTTACACTGGTGCCGTGACTCTGTGGATCCCCTGATCAGCTCGACGCAGATCGGCCGTGGTTGCTGCTCATCAGTATTGTTTGGATATTCGTTGCTTTGAACAAAGACAGTAAACACATTCACATTACACAACCTTAATCGAGTGACTTACAGTCACTTAGAGTTTGACAAAGGACATGTAAAACTGCTTACACTGACATTGTGATCTTGAACACTTTATTTTTGCTGATTGGAGTTTTGTTTCAGTGTTTTACTTTTTCTACTGATTTTGTTGTATTTTCATTTTCCTTATTGCTTGTTAGTGGAAAATTGACTGAGTAATGACTGAAACAAATGATTGTGATACTGATATGGATAAGACATTCATAGACGCCACAGGTTTTTCTAGAGGGAGGGGTGGTTTGTTCGTTGGTGCTTCTGGGGAAAGTGTTTTTGGAGAAAGTAGAAGAAGGGGAGTAGGCCAGTCGAGGTCTCACACTGACCACAGTGTGGGTCGTGGGTTAAATCTGAATACATATGATTCCCCTTTTGGGCATGCTACTGCTGAGTGCCCTTGTATGTCAACCCCTAACACTGAGAGTGATGCTATAACCCATCTTACTGATATGGTGGGCCAGCTGGGTTCACAGATTGGAGAATCAATTGTTTCAAAGTTGCTTTCAGCAGGTTTGGTGAATTCGAGCAACAAATGCCAGAGTGATTCACTGGATAATACTCGTTTTCAGACGAGATCGGAACAGTCGGTGTCAATGGTGGTACCACAATTGTCAGTACACATGGGTTCAGAGCATGATACGTTTCGTGGCGACAGATCTGACAAGCATTGTATTAAAGAGTGGGTTGACAGAACCAAGGCTTATATAAGAAAACAGAAATGCCCCATCTCAGAACAATCTGAAGAAATCATGAGCAGGCTTGCTGGGAAAGCAAAAGATATAGTTAAGATAAGTCTGCGCAGCGATTGCATGCTTGATGTAAAGCAGAATCCTGAACTGATTTACAATATTCTGCTACAGTATTTCAGTGAGACTTCATCATGTCTACCTCTTGCCGATTTCTATGCTACTCTTCCCAGAGCTGAAGAGAATCCTGTAGACTATTGGATTCGGATCAACAAGGCTGCTGATCTGGCGAATGATGGTCTTCGTAGACAAGGAAAGCAGCTAGCTGATATGAGTGAAGAGGTGACACGGATGTTCATCAAGCACTGTCCAGACCCAGGTTTGGCTAGTGTATTCAGATGTAAACCTATTTATGAGTGGGGAGCCAAAGACATACAGAACAGAATTGATGACTATCAAAGAGAATACATGGGTCGGGCTGGTGCGTATGTGAAGAGCCACACTTCCGCGGTTCTTAATGAGAATTGTACTGCGTCTGATAACCTCGTCAGCTTGCCGCAGTCTGCTGTTCAGGATACATCAAGTTTTTCATTGGTGACGAGTACATGTAAGCAGCCAAAACTATCAGCAGAGCCCAGTAATGTTCAATGTCAATCATGGCCTGCTCCAAACCTGCCTGCAGTCCAAACCATGGCCCAGAATACACAGCAGCCTGAAAGTCAAGTGCTTTCACGTATGATGGAGATGTTAGAGCAGCTGATGGACAGAGTTCAGACACGTGATGTTCCCACTCACAGAGGCAGCTCAAGGTTGCAGCGTCGTTATGGCAGAAATGCATGTCGTGTATGTCAGGACAATAAGCACAGCACAGTGACACATTGCATAACAGAGAAGTTATGTTTTGAATGCTTTTCACCTGGACATCCGAAGCGTGACTGTCCGAAACTATCTTCTGTCCGGGAACATATGGAGGGAAACTAGGGGACCCGTATTCGGTGGGAGGCAGTACGGGTCATTATTGTAACTCCCAGGTTGTTACTGATTATGAGGATGTACGTCAATCGATTGAAAATAATGCTGATGGACTAAATATGGTGTATCAAAACACCCATGTCATTGGGGGACAAGACAGCCTCTTTTATACACCTGTGACAATTGGAGAGAAAGTGACATTAGGAGCCATGTTGGACAGTGGGTCGATGGCATGCACATTAAGTGACACAGCTGAGATGAAACTAAGAAAAGCAGGAGTAGTTGATTCAAGCAGTGAGCTGTCAACTGATGTAGTCCTTGTTGGCTGTGGTGGATTGCATGTCAAGCCGAAATCTGTTTTTAATTTAACTATGGAAGTTTACGGCCTGAAAATGATTGTGCCTACCTTGGTGGTCCCCGGCCAACATGATGAGCTCATAATTGGAACTAATGTCATCAAACATATCCTGCGACATTTCAAGCAGTGTGAGGGTTTCTGGAGAGCTGTGTCTGGCCCTACGTCAAAGGATTCTGAATGTGAGAGCTTTCTGTCCATGCTCGCCGGACTAAATCGCTGGAGAGGAAAAGATATGCCTGAGAAAATTGGAACAGTGAGATGCAATTCGGCTGTTTGTCTTGAGCCTGGTTGTGAATATTTGGTGTGGGGGAGACTATCGAACTCAGCTTTTGCATCACCAGGCAGTGCTGTCATGACAGAGCCCACCACTTGTCATTCGATTCCCAGAGGTGTGATGGTGGCCAGACTTGTCACTTCTTTTTGGAGCGACGGGTGGGTCCCTTTGAAGGTGATTAACACTTCTGGTAGACCTGTGTTGCTGAGGCGCAATGCAAAACTGGCTGATCTATATCCTTGCATCGCGCTTGAGGACATCGACAGCGCAGATGCCATCAAACCTCCACTTGTCAGTTGCCCCATGAGTTTGTCTAATAGCTGGGACCAGTCAACATCCCCAAGTGAAAAGTTGAAATCTGTGGGACTGCATGACCTTGATGTAGAGTCATGTGATGTTTCTGACCAGTGCAGGCAGCGATTAGGCAGCTTGATCTTGACTTATGAGGACACCTTTTCAAGACATCACCTTGATTGTGGAGAAGCCAAGGGCTTCATCCATAGAATCCACCTCTCGGACCCCAGACCGTTCCGACTTCCATTCAGGCGGGTAGCTCCTAGCCAATACCAAAAGCTGCGTCAAGTCCTGACTGAGATGGAGGAAAAAGAGATAATTTGTCGCTCTACAAGTGAGTACGCATCCCCACTTGTGTTAGTATGGAAAAAAAATGGGGATCTTCGAGTTTGTACTGACTTCCGTTGGTTAAACAGAAGAACAATAAAAGACGCCCATCCTCTTCCTCACCAGGCAGATTGCCTGGCGGCGCTTGGTGGAAATGCTCTGTTCAGTACGATGGACCTCACGTCAGGTTTTTATAACATGCCGCTGCATGAGGATGATCGTAAATTCACTGCCTTTACCACACCAATGGGCCTGTTTGAGTACAATAGGCTACCTCAAGGCCTTTGCAACAGCCCTGGTAGTTTTATGCGGATGATGTACAGTATTTTCGGTGATCAAAACTTTCTCAGCATTCTGTGTTACATAGACGATCTTATCGTCTTTGGCCCGAATGAGCAAGTCGCGCTTGACCGTTTAGAGATGGTGTTCGGAAGGCTACGAGCCCATGGTCTGAAGCTTGCTCCAAAAAAATGTCACCTCTTGAGAGCGTCAGTGAAGTTCCTGGGGCATGTGATAAACAAAGATGGAGTGTCTACAGACTCTGATAAGGTGGAGTGCATTTCCAAGTTTAACAGCTCTGACTTGATGGAATCAGATGAGAAGACACCATCTCAAAGAAAAATCAGATCATTTTTGGGAATGGTGAACTATTATCAGCACTTCATCCCGAATTACTCTGTCAAAGCAAAACCACTCTTCGATCTTCTTCAAAGCCAAAAGTGTAGGGGACGGAAGAAAAAGACACAAAATGTGTCAGGCCACAATAGGAAGTTGAGGCCTGAGGATTGGACTCCGGCACAGCATGATGCAGTTGAGCAGCTGAAGACATCTTTGGTTGAGAGTGTTGTCTTAGCTCACCCGGATTTCTCACGTCATTTCGTATTGGCGACGGATGCTTCCTTGGATGGCATAGGTGCTGTTTTGTCTCAAGTCCAGGAGGGAGAGATTAGAACAAGACCTGTTGCTTTTGCCAGCAAATCCCTTTCACGTTCACAGCGGAACTATCCAGCGCATCGGCTGGAATTTCTAGCCCTGAAGTGGTCGATTTGTGACAAGTTTAGCCACTGGCTAAAGGGTCACAATTTCACAGTTTTAACCGACAACAATCCGCTTGCACACATTCTCACAAAGCCTAAGCTGGACTGCTGTGAACAGCGTTGGGTGGCCAAATTAGCCTGCTTCAACTTTGATATAAAGTATGTACCGGGTCCTCAGAATGTGATCGCTGATTCCCTCAGCAGAGTTCCTTTCGTCAAGAGTGGAGTAACACAGCGATTACTTCAAGTGCCCTATGATACCATGTTGACAGATATGAGAGGCATGTCTTCTGACTCGGTGCAGGATGCTTTCAGGTGGTCCTGTAACAAAAATCAAGAAGAGAGTGTAATTCAACAACAGTCATGCACAGTCAATAATAATATTGGCATGGGTCACCTTCCTGTTGCAAGTTCAGAAGTATCTGCTGTCTTCATGTCTCAGTTGGATTGGGCACTTGGCGCTGCCACACGAGCTATGGCGATTGTGAGTCACTTACCTCAGTTGGTCCCTTCTGGCCAGGATACACTGCCAGCATACTCTGCAGAGAACCTCCGTGACATGCAAATGGATGACAGAGTGTTGTCCAGGGTCTTATCTTACGTTGAGTGTCGGCGGAGACCAACAAGACGGGAAAGAGTAGGAGAGCCTCCTGCGGTCTTACGTTACCTCAAACACTGGGATAAGTTGACTTTGAGGGATGGCATTCTCTACAGAGTGTCTCGAGATCAAGTGTCAAAAACAAGACGCTTCCAGTATGTAGTCCCAGTGTCACTGGTGGATGTGGTTTTACGGAGTGTTCATGAAGACAGTGGTCATCAAGGGCAACACAGGAGTGTTAGTTTAGCGAAGCAACGTTTTTTCTGGCTAAACATGGAGCACAGAATATGAGATCATGTGCGACACTGTCAACGCTGCATTGTGAGTAAAAGTGCTGACCCCTCCGGCAGGGCTCCTCTGGAGAACATCTCAACTACCAGACCCCTAGAGTTGGTCTGTATTGATTTTTGGTCTGCAGAGGATGCTAATAACAAGTCTGTCGACGTCTTAGTTGTAACTGACCATTTCACGAGGCTTGCACAGGCCTTTGTATGCCGAGACCAATCCGCCAGACAGGTTGCCAGAGTCCTGTGGGATAGATATTTTTGCATCTATGGCCTTCCGGACCGTATCCATAGTGACCAAGGTGCAAGTTTCGAGAGTCGGCTAATTGGTGAACTTCTCAGGGTCTCAGGGGTGGAGAAATCACACACCACCCCTTACCACCCGATGGGAAACGGCAGTGTGGAACGTTTTAATAGGACGCTGGGCAACATGATCCGCGCTCTTTCTCCGGATGTCAAAAGGGATTGGCCGAGACGTTTGCAAACGCTGACTTTCCTGTATAATTGCACGAGACATGAGTCAACAGGTTATGCGCCCTTTTATTTGATGTTTGGAAGGGTACCACGCCTTCCAGTCGACATTCTCTTTCGTTCAGTCTTGAATGATCAGAACGTGGTCAGCTATGACAAGTTTGTGGACACGCTTGTTAAAGATCTGAAAGAGGCCATGGTGATTGCACAGGAGCATGCCACCAAAGAACAGAAGAGACAAGCAGCTCTATATAACCGTCGTGTGAAGGGGCTCACCATCGACGTGGGTGACCACGTGTTGTTGGCAAATAAGACAGAGAGGGGAAAAAGGAAAATTGCTGACCGGTGGGAGTCCGCAGTCTACACTGTGGTGGACCACAAGCCTCAAACTCACACTTACAGAATTCGGAACCCTGCCACTGGTCAAGAAAAGGTGGTCCATCGCAATCTCCTGTTGCTGGTTGACTTTCTGCCCGTGCCTGAAGAGATATCTGAAGCTTGTCCAGTTTCCAGTGTGAATGGCCCGTGTAGTAGCAAGCCATCAAGTTCATCAAGTCTGAAAGGCAGTTCATTGATAAGTGGAGCCTTGTCTACACACATGGCTGATGACATTGCCTGTGAGAATGTTCCTCTGACCAGTCGTGTGAATGACGATACTGATAGGACATTGAGTTGGGTTTCACACTTACCTAATGTCAGTCAGGAACCTGCTTCAATTGTTGACTCAGATGACGTTACAGTTAACCCAACACCTCAAGCTGCTCCAACAACGTCTTTTGATGGTGTATCTGAGGAACCAATAGACATGACTACAGATGTGACTGGCACTAATGATGAATGCCATTCCGATTCAGCAAGCATAGCGTCGGCAAGCACTGTTACATTGGCACAAACACACTTGCAGTCCACTTCGCATTCTGGTGTGACTCCGAAAACACATGTGCCACTGGACTCTGGATCCATCAGTCAGATCAGATCACGTTTTGGCCGTGTTATTAAGCCTGTTAACAGGTTAATACAAACGATGTCAGGCCAGACCATAATTCAGGATGCAAAGCGCAATGTCGAGGCTGTTAGCAATTCCATATTTCGTGCCTTTGTTAATTAAGAAAGTAAACATCCTTTTAGGGAAATTTAAAGAATTATCCTTTAGTTTGTTTGGATTGGTTTAAGGTCTTAGGTTCATGTTTAAATATACCTGAGGATGGAAAGGATCCTTATAGTTGACTGTTGGGGGGCCTCCTTATTTACCCAATTATGTATTTTGTTTAATTTCCTTTATTGGTGTATTCTGAAAATACGAGATTGTATAAGAATATTGTGGAATGTATGTGGACATTCTGCTGTCGTTTGTTGATAGGGGAGCTTGGCGCTACTCTCTTATCGCTCCATCCTTATGGGATAATTTTCATCTTGACCGTCCTTTTATGGGAGGTTCTTATGTTTAATATATGTGACAGTGTTTTTCTTTTCTAAGTACTTTCTGTATTTTTTTTTTTTTACCTTTGGTGATGCCTAAGTTTCATATAATTCTGTGGGGGTGAATGTAACGGAGTTAAAAAGAACATTAATTCTAATGATACTCATGGTATTGAATTACATGAAATTAGAGGGTAAGGTAAATCAAATGGTATAGTAGTGCCCCCTAGTGGTTAATGCATTGCAGACATTCATTTATTTTGTCCTTTCGCGTCTACCGTAGTTCAGTAGAGAAAGGCTGACACTTGCTGCGGGTAAGCGTGTTTCTCTTCTGTTTATGGTATTTATAAAAAGTGATAAAAGTGTGTTTTATTTGAGATTTTCAGATGTAAACCTTTGTAGTGATAATATCAACAAATGTTTGGTGAGTTTGATGGAAAGTATATCTTTGTGCTGCGTGTCATTTGCGGTGAAATTAACGTGCTTCTGTTTAATGTTAGGTAGCATCAGATGGCTAAATGGAATGCACTCAGTTACGTTACCCTTAATGAGGGAGTTTGTTCATTTGTTTATGTTTTTCTTATTTCAGTGGTATATGTCTGCAGTGTTTTCACCCTGTTTAAAAGTACATTTTGATGTATTCCTCAGGTATGTGATTTTCATAATATTTTCGTTATTTTGTTAACATAGAATTGTTACAAGTAGTTCAGTAGAGAAAGGCTGACACTTGCTGCGGTGGTATATGTCTGCAGTGTTTTCACCCTGTTTAAAAGTACATTTTGATGTATTCCTCAGACACAATTAATATTGCTGCGGAGAATAAAAGAAAGAACAGACAACCAGAGTATTGTGTGCGTCGTCCATTCAAAGTTTGTGACGGATGTGTTGAGGCCACATTGGGGATAACAACCGTTACATATGGAACATGCTTTCAGACGGATGTCTTCACTCCCAGACAGTCCATCCTTCAGGTGTGTCCAGCTGTTTATTAAATTGACTTTTACGTTTATTTTTATCCGGTTATAAGATTGAAATCTACCTATCATCTATCTCCTTAAATTGAATTTGTATTTTCTAATATCCACTGGATCAATCGAATCAGTCTAAAATTGTGACTCTGTATTTTTCGGCAATAACACCTGACTGACACCTAAACTTACCCCTGAGTGGTGTTGTGAACTTGGTTCTTCTAAAGTGTAGGAAACTCAGAAGAGAAGACCAGGAGACTTCGGATTCGATCGTAGGATTCTTTATTGAAAAACCCAAGTTGATGGTAGCTGTAGTCATCGAAAATCTCAATCTTAAGTAATTTTACATGGTGTCTTATAGGCATTTTTGGAGGAGGGACTTTTGGAGGTGGAGCCAAATTCAAACAAAGCAAGCACATGAGGGAGGCGTTAGTTTGTTACGGGAACTTCCCGTGGTTCTAATCTCATCAACATAATCAAATGCATAGACACTAATCCAATCAACCTAACGAATCCACGTCTGGGCCAGGACAAAGCCATTTGCAGAACAAAAGTTGAATCTCTCAGTAGTCTGACTCATTGAACTTACCATTATCATAGAGACAAAGGCACAGCTGTCTCAAGCTCAATGGTCAGGAAACGATCTCAAACACCTGGATTGCCTGACACTTTCTTAGTCAGGAAGTGAACATTTAAAATAAAATTTGTAATCCCACAGTGGCCATGTGGATTGTAGACACCTGACGGTTTTACCCGAATGGGCAAGGTTATCTAACCTTGACCTACACACGAGCCTAAACCTAAGGTCACTATCCCTAAGTAAAATTCCCCCCTATACACCTTACACCTAAAAGATTTTACCCCTAGACTAAAATAGCCCTAGTTAATGAATTGGTTAATTTAAAACTGAAAAAGGAAACATCCGAAATACGCCGACAAAAGATGATGGGAGTTTTGGTGGACACTGAGACGAGGGGCTGAATTCAAGCAGACACTAAAGCAATTAAAAAAGGAGCTCAAAATAATAATATCAAATAATTATACCAAAAATACAGTGCAATCATTTCGGACGTAGCACAGTGCTCATTCAACAAATGAAAATCATTATTTTATGCTCTGAGATATGCACCAAAGCGACAGATAAAACCTGTAACACCTAAAAGGAGAAACTAATAGGTCCAAGGTTTCTTTATTTGTCACATAAAAAATTATACAGGGTATAATCAGAAGTGAAATGTAAGTGAAATCAGGTCCGCTCAGTGGACAGTGCAAAAGAATAAAAATACATATTATATAAAAGTAACAACACAAGAGCATATATATGGTAAGAAAAGAGAAATAAGAGTAAAATGTGCAATGGAATAAAAAGTGCAAAACAATATGATGTGCAAAAAACAGTTATTACAGTTATTACTGTTAAATAGTTAATACAATTGTTGGTTTTAGAAACAATTAAACAAAAATTAGAAATAAGATATCACAGAAACACGTCATAAGGTGAAAAACTAAAGTTTATAGACATACAACAAAGAAGAATCTGTCTATAAAGAGGGCTTAAGTCGCCCTCTCCTGGATGAAACTGTGAATAGCACGTGCTAGTGGACGGTACAATAGAGTCCTTTTATGTCCATTAAAATGGCAAATGAAGTAAACTGTGGCGTATTATACCCAAAAAGGATTCCTACAGTGGGGACTAACACTCGTATGCATGTCGTCATTGAAACAACATACTGATTCTGACCCGTACGTATTAAAATATATATGCAATACAACAAGTCAACAGACTACAGTTGAATGCTTTTTAAAGAACTAAATATTCGTACGGACAAATGGCCAGCATATAGGATAGTGGCACATTTAAACAAGGTAACATTTAACATAAAAAAACGGATTGGTCTTTTAGTATGTTCAATTATAGACCGTCCATCCTTCAGGATGTGTCCTGCTTTTTATTGATCTTTGTCCATTTATGTTTTTTATCTATCCATTCATCTGAACCGTGCCAACACCTGAAAGAGGGCAGCTTCCCGGATCTAACGATACCACACACGTGTAATTCGGGCCTACGAGTCAGCAGATACGCCCAGTTAAGCTTTGGCCAATCGGATGCAATATTCTAATGAGGGTGGTTACTAATGAGGGTGAAACTCGTTTTTACCTAACCCTAACCTGAACACAATAAATGTGACATTTGCGTGGTTTGATGTGTGTGTGGGGAAACACACCCACTTAGAAACAGCACATACATGGCTGCTGTAGAGATTTCCAGCCATTTCGTGTCCAAAGCTCACCTGAAGAAGGATAACAGAATCCGAAACGTCGCGCACAGGCTTGGGCACACACTTTTAGGCCTCCATCATGAGTCTGGGTGATGCGGAAGAGCCACATAAAATTGATTTCCTTTGTCTACTCCGATGAAGTGACTTGCTTAAAATTTATTTCCTTTGTCTACTCCGATGAAGTGACTTGCTCCGTGTTTCTTTCTCTGAGGAAACGTGCGGTACGGCACCCGCACTAAACCTAACAAACACTATTTGCTGTGCAAACTTGATAAAAACAACCCTAGCCATTTTAACCCTCTTTTAGAATTTTTTGCATCAACAGAGAAACATTTTTTGGGCCTCTGAGACCTGAGGATTGGCGGCCAGAAGCTGTTCAAGGACCGTGTGTAACCCACTCAAATAATTGAGAATAATTTAATTTTTATTTTTTCACAATGTATTTTTTTTCTTGCTTAATGCATATTAGGTTCAGGCATGTAAAAAAAAAAACTATACATTTATAAATGTATTTGGTTTAGTTGCAAAATGGAATTGACCTGCGTTGACGGGTGCTGACGTCACTTGTGCGCCAGCTCGTGGTGAGAGAGATGCGAGCCGCATTTCGGCTGCCGCTTAATCTTATTCATCCACGTCATTCCTTCTTTAAATACATGCCTGAACTGTTTCTTTGCATTAGGTAAGTCACAATCATTCTTATTTTCCGCATATTTATGTATATTAATTTGGTAATGTAATATGATGTGGATGATTAATTATGTTCGTGAATCGGACAAAGTGCACAAAAGGACAAATGTAAATTGTTTTGTTATATTAGTAGAATTGTTAAACATGTTTGTACAATTGTTTTGTAGAAATAATGTTGTAAATTTAAGTTATCAATGTTATGTGAAGTTAATGGATGATTTGGCTGACGTCGCTTGTGCGCCAGCTCGTGGTGAGAGAGATGCGAGCCGCATTTCGGCTGCCGCTTAATCTTATTCATCCTCATCATTCCTTCTTTAAATACATGCCTGAACTGTTTCTTTGCATTAGTGATTGGAGGATGCCGTTTGTGCTCGATGAGATAGGACTGTTTCATCGCATTGTGGTCGTTTTGGATTCACGCCAGGAAGAGAAAAAAAACGAGTTGGATTTCACTATGGACGGATTGCGTAATCAGAGTAAAGACGGAAAAGTTTCTTCATCGTTCGTTTCGGCGATGATTCTGTAGGCACTTATACACTCATATTGACTGAACTGAGCCAAACACATTCCTACTTCATTCAAGTTTCGGTATTCATCTACATTTTTATTACTGTTTTAGACTATTTCCTTTCTATTTTTTGTATTATTATTCTGTAATTGTTTACTGACAGCTTTACTGTTCAAGGGCTGAATTTAATCAACTAAATTCATTAGTTGAATTATTGTTTTGTATGTGAAAAGGTTTTCAAGCATACTGCAATGCAGTAAAGAGAAAGATATAGTGAATACAAAAAGGTATACTCTAAAACTGATTTCTGTGTATGTGTTTTTTTTTATTCAAGCAGTTAGTGACTAAATTGAGATCTGAATTGCATACAAGTGCAGACCCATTTCATAAACACAATTTATTTGTAATTCTGTGTTTAGTGTGAGACCCCGAACCCGAGACTCCAAATACTGCAATAGATTTATTTTATTTTTTTATAGAAATGTATATGTATTTGGTGAGCTCAGACCCGGTAGATATTTTTCCTCCTTTTCATTGATATAAATCCGAGACACGGGTTACAGAATAGAGAGAGAAAAATTTGGCGCCCAACGTGGGGCTGCACTTGTGATAAATTTTGATCCTAACTGCTTTGAATATTTTTTTTATTACTAATACATTTGTTTTATTTTTATTTTTTTTCACTTTCACAATGGATCTGTGCAAGCAACATAATTTTGATCCTGAGAGGTCTGTAATACTTACTAAGGTAGATCCAAACACTACTCTCACAGATGTGAGGAGTTTCTTTGACCATCTTGATGAGGTGAAGAAAATAGAGTGGTTAGGTGATAAATCCTCAGGAGAGCTTCTTTATGAATTTCAGGAGGTTACCACCCCCTTAATTGCTGAAGAAGAATATTTGAATGCTGACTGCCAAAATGTATGGGGTGTTGTACTACTAGATGGTAGACAGATAAAAGATGTACAACATCACTCTAGCGCTCCAACACCAATACCGAGAGATACAGTTCAAACTTTGGATGATATGGCTGATCAGCTGATGGCGCAAATAGAAAAATTAGCCCAACTACATTGTGTAAATGTCAATGATCTAAGCCAGCAGGTGGTGACCAAGCTTGCACACAAGGCTGACAATGCTGACAGGGGCCCTATAATTCAACCCCTGCAACAAGAACATTTTCTGATGCAAGGCCTCGAGTGATGCCAACTGCAGTTGCAAATTCAGCATCAAAAGTCTCAATTGCAATTCAAGATGATGCACCCCCTAAGGAAGGAAACTTGATGCATGAAACTCCAATCACTTTCTGTGAATGTGATCAATCAGCTCTACCCGATGTGCTACACCTGACATATGTCCCACATCAAGATCATGTTTGGCGAATGCACTTGACACTTCCCGGTTTATTCTTTCAATGATGTGAGCTTTGAACTCCTCAGAAATGGGAGAGTCACCGAAGTCCAGAGTCACAGGATCCCCTGTCTTTACCAAAAGATTTGCCATCAGGGATGTGGTGGCTTGTAAAGTGCCAGTATCATCAAAAAGAGGCACGGACTTAATCCAGTCCACCACTGAACACTCAGCATTCACATTCACCTAGGAATGACGCGACTGGTGAGTCTCCTTTTCTTCTAATGTTTGGACGCCAACCTCGTCTTCCAATTGACCTTTGCTTTGGGATTAACCCGAAGGGGTATAATTCCAAAACTCACACTCATTGTCAATGAGCTGAAGCGAAGACTGAGGTACGCCTACCAACTGGCCGTTCAAAATGCTGAAAAGAGGCAATTGATGAATAAGGCCAGATGGGATAAGAAAGTTACAGCTGCTGCGGTTGACGTTGGCGATCGTGTCCTAGTAAAGAATGTCAACATTCGAAGAAAACACAAGATTGCGGATCGCTGGGAATCCACGGTCTATGTGGTAACAAAGCAACCAAATTCAGAGATTCCTGTTTACGTCATTCGGCCTGAGAATGGTGATGGCCCTGAACGTATCCTGCACAGAGATCTCTTGCTCCCATGCGGGTTTCTTCCAGCTAGTCCTTCTGAGGATGATGAAGTGGCCACAGTTGCAGAGACACGTCCTCGCAGAGTGCATAAAAGTTACTTGGAAGAAGAACGTTGTGGTGAAATTGTGGAAGCAGAGAGTCCACATATGTCTCTGAATTCACATGCCCCAGAGTTTCAGTTGGGGACAGCATCTCGACTCACAGTGTGTCAAATGAGCAAAAGGTTAAAATGAATCCAGGTGACTCGTTAAGAGATGAACTTGTTGAGAGCGAGATAGAAGAAGGTTGTGAGACTGAAATTCAGCAAGATGTTTCATCTTTAGTGGAGGAAGGTGCTGATGAGTCAAGACAACATGAGTTGAGTGCTGAAGAGGGACATGATTTTCTGATGGGGTTGAGAAGGTCCCAAAGAGAAAAGAGACCCCCAAGTAAATTGAAGGATTATGTTGGTTGGAAAGCACAATGTGTCCGGCAAAGTGTAAATGTAGAATCCCAACCCAACTATTTTAGTCAAGTACTTGAAATGATGCAACAACAGATGAAAGTGCAACAAACTCAAGGTGAACTGCTGTTTAGCCTTATGGGTCATGTATCAAATTAAGTATCTAATCTCAGAGCGAACTGTTGTTTAGCCTTAAGGGTCAGACAATTAATTAAGTATCTGATGAGGACATCAGAGTTTTGAGCAGGGGAGGATGTAACCCACTCAAATAATTGAGAATAATTTAATTTTAATTTTTTTCACAATGTATTTTTTTTCTTGCTTAATGCATATTAGGTTCAGGCATGTACAAAAAAACTATACATTTATAAATGTATTTAGGTATTTGGTTTCGTTGCAAAACGGGTGCTGACGTC